>JAWNOX010000118.1:9930000-10130000 GCA_035045555.1 Drosophila fulvimacula
ACATATTCAGCAGTTAGTCAGCGCGTAGGTGTCTCGGCATCATGTATCTGCGAGATACATTCGAGTTAATCGCCGTAAAAGCGCTTCAAAGTCAATTAGATGGCTTCAAAGTTCATGGAAATTGTTTGGTTTTCGTTAATTTTCTTTTCTTTTTTTTTTTGCCAAAAATCAAAACAAAAAGTGTTTTGCAGCTGCTTTTCAGCTGCTAAATAAATTCAAAAGTTTGTTTTTATTTCTGTTACATATATATATTTAAATATTCACATTTAATTGGGCTTTTTAATTGCTCTTAGTTTTTATGGCTTTTTTTAGGGCAATGCAATTTTTGGTTGCATAAATTATTTACACTTCGCTTGTGCCAGCAAAAAAAATATTAATTATATTAATAATTAAATATATATGACACTGCAGCGGCAGCAGCAGCTGCTGCTGCGGACAATGTTGCCATAGTTGTGGGACAAACACACAAAAAAAAATTGGAATTAAATTATAATATTATATGAGTGTGGCAACACTCTTTAAGCTTGGGGTTTTTTCAGAGCAGTTAAATTGGATGCGGGTTACGTGGCGTGGCTGATAGCGCCAGAGTTGAGAATAAGCTGGATTTTAGAGTAATCAAGTGTTGCTGGTTAGTAAAGGATTGGTGTATTAAAAATATAATATTTTAAATTTATATATACCTTAATAGCATTTATATACAAAATATATTCATTATAGCTCTTATAGATTTCGAGATATATTTAAGTAAAAACATAAGCTATTGTTATAAAAATTATTTAGAGAAGGATTTTAAATGAACAATTTTATACTTTATCAATTCAAGATATTAGAAATAAATATCGAGAACTTAAAGTCAATAGTTGTTAAAGTTTTCGAGGTAGAGAAGCTTTTAAGTGGATGGATAATATGATCTACATATAATGTAAATATAAAATCTACAGTCATGATCATCATTTAGTTAATTAAATAAATATCAAGAAGCAATTGATGACTTAGCATTTATTTAGCATTTTACCCACAATTGCACCCATTTTCCTCTCTCTTCCTAATATTCCCAAATTCTACAAATTAACATTTCCTTTTCCGGCCAAGCACTTTTTCAAAAGAAAGCAAACCCCAACGAAAATTGCTCTGCATTCTTTTTGCTTTTGATTCAATTCAATTTCCCTTTACTCAATTTCCAACTGCCTTTTGGAGCGTCGTGTAAGCCGCCTAAACTGTGCCTTAATTGCATTTGCTTATGCAGAGCCAAAGAACATTGCGGAATAGTCCATAGAAATGTTGCATACGAATTGCAATTTTGTTTTTTTTTTTATTGTTGCCGCTCAGGCCAAAACCAAAAATATCTTTGTGTGTTTGCTCAGTGGCCAAAAGCCGCAAGCCAAAGCCCAAGACTCTGCGTGCGACTGAAGCATTTCGAGCTTTTAGAGCGCTTTTCATGTATTTCGCTTTGGTAATTTACACTGGCTGACTGACTGACTGGCTGGCTGGCTGGCAGACATATAAAGCCAAATAACAAATCCAGGCATGCAATTGTTTTTATAGCCACAGCTGCACACTGAGAGAGAGAGAGGGAGAGAGAAAGAGAGAGAGACTCGCACACACACCGACTGAGACTCACACCCGCAAATCATATGTCAAAATCAAAGTTAATCCCTCTGTGTTATGTACAACAATTGAAATTATGTGCTTAAAGGCTTTAACTCGGCCTAACAAAATACAAATAAAAAAACAACAGAAAAAGCAAAGCAAAGCCAAAATGCCAGTGCACAAATTGCGTATGCTACTTCATGGAATATATATATATATAAAATACATATATATCAAATATATATACACATATATATATATTCCTCTTTTTTTATATTTTTTTTTCAAGTGCTGCCATTATTTTTGTTTTTATTGCGCAATCCACGAAAAAACAATCATAAAATATATATACATATATAAATGTATTTGTATTTGTATATATGTGTATGAGCAGCGTGAGCAGAAAAATGGAGTTGAGAGGCGCAATTTGAAACAACTGCGGCGGGCACTTGAATCCATACGGCTGACAACAATAACAACAACAACAACAGCATACGCTACAGTGAACAGGCAAGTCGGAGCTGGAGTGTTAGCAACTGCTTAATGCTCGTTCATGTTAATCAAACTTAGAAACTAGCCTAATTTATATTTATAATCATAAATTTCATCTGACCTCTGTCTGCAAAATTATGCAAACTACAGACACGTCCCTAGTGAAGATCAATGGCAACCCACATAAGGAGTTCTACTTTAGAACCGTGATAGATATTGCATGCATAAAATTATTGTCAAAAATCTATAGAGCCAACTAATGAGCTCAGTTGTCCAATTCTGGACTTCTAGTTATTGGAAGATATACCTCAAACACTCTGCCAAAAGTTTTGTAATCTTGAGATCAACATATATTTGTATGTAGTATACTATACTATCTTATATATATATATATCTTATATATATCTTATATATATATATATATATACTATATATATATTTACTTTCTATATCAACTACTCTCTATTATGAATATCAGACTAGAAGTAGACAAACTGATATATTTATCTATCAATGTCTCTAACAATGAATACAAAGATAACAGATTACATGGAAGCCAATATACTCTCAACTTTCACTTGTTAAACGAGCATCACAACAACAACCATAACAATATAAAACAACAACAAACAATAACAGATTTATTGCATATTTCGCACTGGTAATTGAGATTAAACAGTTCAAAAAAGCAGCCGCTTGGCATTTCATAAACCCGCAGGACACAGCACACAAACACACACACCGACACGCACACATACGCACACTCACTCATACACACACTCACTCACTCACACATGTGTGTCCATAAAGCAACGCATAAATTTAAGAGCTCATATATCGCTTTGCCCTTTGTATCCCAGACCCAACGACATGTTGCAAAACCCTTTTTAATGCTCGCTCAGTCAATGTGGTGAAAAGGGAGTATACGCGTTTGACTGGCAATTTTGAAATATATTAAAATATGAACTGAATAAATAAGAGCAGCTAAGAGGAACGGCATATGGCAATTTCTATATTATTGAATATATTTGAAATTGAAATTGCATCCATCAAATATGGAATTTCCAAATATTCTAATAACAAATTTTAGATAACTATATTCTATAGGTGCATGCCGCAATAGCAAATTGAATGTTGGCGTACTTTCGTCTATTTATTATAAATTTATATGTGCTTTACATTGTATACAATGTTCCATCTTAATACTGTAGCCAGTTGCAAAAGATTTAGGCTTAAGTTTTGCATGCGTGCATAATTAAATTGTGACTTAATTTTTTTTAATTATTTTCAACTGATTAACAGTAATAACAAAAACGTATTATCAAATGGCAAATCTTATAGAATATTTAAGCATTTATATGTCAATAATAACTTTCATAAATCTCGCAGTAAAGTTATTCTAAATAGCATCACTCTTCTTGTGTCAGCATCTAGCAGTCGATCACATTACAACTGTCGGCCAGCTCTTAGCTTACTCTTTGTCCCTCTCCTCTTTCATTTAGGCATATTTAATGAGAATAACTTTTTAATTGTTTACAACTTGAGCGAGTATCTCTCAGTCGACTACAGCCAGCTTAGTCGATTCTCTGTTGTTCCCCCAGCTCTTGGTATTTGTGTGCCCATTGCTCTTTAGACCTTTTGGCTTGGGGACATCATTTCATGCGCCCAACTTGCATGTAATTCGTTTTAATAATTGTCAAGTTGTTGCCTTTATTTATGGCAAACTTTTAATAATTTAATTGTTGTTGCCATTGCGGTGCTGCTGCTGTGACAGCAGCAATTGTTGTTGTTGTTGTTGTTGTTCAATTGCTGGATTTGCCGCATTCGCATTTAATTGATAAATGCGTCGAGCAGCGCGCGCGAGTTTTGCCAGCTGTAATTATGAACGATTTGAATAATTCAATGCTCAGGCTTTAGCCACGGCCATTGCGTTTCTGTTTACGCAATTAATTGTATGGTTCGCACAGTGGTATGAAATTGATTGAAAAGTTCACTAAAAGTTTTGGCGGGCTGGAATGGGCGAGAAACTGGGGCGATTTGCTAATGGAAATGGCAGGAAAAGTTTTGGCTGGTTTCGCTAAAGACTTCATATCAGGGTGACCATATTCATTTAAGGATGTACGTAGTTGAGCCTAATAGCTGTTCAGTCATTGCTAGCGAGAGCAAGATATGTAATTCTCATTAAAATTTTAAGCTCTTGGAAATATTAAATAAATAGCCTGAAGATCTATAGGCAATAGCTTCGAATACTGGAATTTTAGATAAAATAATTTTTTTACGAATGTATAAAACTTTTGTGAAAAGATGTGACTTGAATATATACATATAAATAAAATAAATAAAATATATGAATAATCTATATATTTGATATTTAGTCACTTCTATCAAGGTATTTTTTGAAGTAAATTTTCTTTTAATAAATCAGTTTATTTTCAATACATGTATTTTCTAAATAAAGTCCTTTGTATTAATTATAAATAAAACAATTTTAGAAAATATATTTCAATAAATAATAATAATAATTAAATTAATTAAAAATTTCTGTACATAATTTAACACTTTTAAACTTTTATAAAAAGCTCTTCATTAATATGATAGTATATGCTCAACTCTATATTTCTTTAGTATTTCTTTTATGCTCGCTCTTCATTTTCACTCCCTGCTCATGCACTTGTGCACCACTGTGCGATCGGGTTGCTTGGTCATCATCTGTTTGGCATTCTCAACTTCAGTTCTGCACTGTCATTTGCTTGATAAGCATTCCGCATACACACTCACACACACACGGCCACGCCCCGCGTGCGACACGACACAAGCTGACACGCCTCTAACAGCCAATAGGTGGCGCCACACACACACACACACACACACACAGACCAGCGAGGCATAGTTTGCTCGACGACTGTCGACCGTCAGCCGTCGCTCATAAGCAATTCATGTGTTTGTAAACAGTTCAATTTAATTTTAGTGCCGCGGGTGCGAAATTGCTGCTCAATTATTAAGGTAAAGAATTATTAGGGCGAGCGTCGAGCGGTGAATGCCGACGCGAAAGCGCTCAACATTAAAGAGACCAAATATATATATATATATATATATATATATATATATATATATATATATATGTAGAAGTTCTATATGCCAGTCTGGCTAGTCCTATTTGCCTAGCTGTTGTTAAGCTTCACAGGTGTGTGGGTGTTTGAACTGTAGTTCGCTTAAGGTTTTTACCGTTTCGGCACATAATTGCGGCCAAAAACTGGAAGATAAATTACCCAAACTCAAAACTTTGACCTAAGCGCCGTTTCCGTGAGTAAGATTAATGATGCGGCAATTGCCAGCCATATAAACGCCAACTATCACAGCAGCTACAACAACAAGTTGAACAAGTTTATGGGATTTGAATCAAGGGTTGTTGTTGCTGCTCGGTCTGGGCCGAGTGGCTCACGGGCTAACAACATAATCATTTTAACAGCGGGCCAACTGTGTGTGTGTGTGTGTGTGTGTGATGGCGCCACATGTGGCATACGCCTAGGTGCGAATGGTTGCATATTTATGGATGAGAAGATGCACACACACACTCACACACACACACATAGTTAGTGAGTGAAAGATACATTTATTGCTTTGCCATAAACTTGAGTAATAAATTTTATTTTTATTGTTCAGCTCTCGCTCGCACTTGCTCGCTCTGGCTCTCTCTGTCTCTCTCAGCGGCTCACCAACTCTGACTGACTGACTAGCTAGGGAGCTGCTGATAACTGCTCAGCTAGGGAGTCAACTTTACTTTTTTTTTCTCTCCGCCAAATTGGCATATTTATGACCATGGCGAGGCGTTTTGCCAAAAAATAAAACCAAAAACGATAAACGACACTTCAATGAACTGAACTGAACTGAACTGAACGTACGTTGCGTTCGCATCCTGATTTATGCCACAAAATCTGATTTCAAGTTTAAAGTGAACAAGATGAATGCACCCAAAAGTATCTGCTCACAATATATATGGCTAATGGTCTCTGAGCAAAGGCCAACTGTGCGCCATTGCCAAAATGCTCAGCTCTTGTCAGCCAGAAAATCCATTAAGCAAAAATATATATATTTTATTTTTGTATAAAAAATGATTATTAAATAATTTAAATATTTTAAATTCATAATATTATTAATTATTATTTTATTATTATTATTTATTAAGTAATTAATTAAAAAAATTGAATTTTATATTATCAATGCTGAGGCAGTCACGCCACGCCATAAAGTGTGAGATATAAATATATTCTTGATAAGGATTGACAGTTGAGTCGTATTCATATTCGTCTGGCTGTTCCAACATCTCTTCATTTGTCTGCTCATCTGTCTTTCTCTGTACATCCTCTCGTCTGCCTATCTGTCACTGTGTCTGTTCGTCTCTCTGGCCCTTTCGCTTGTCTGTTCCTCTGTTTGTCTCTTTATTTTCCCGTCTGTCTGCCTGTTCGTCTAACTACATGTTTATTTCGCAGCCTGATCGTTCATCTTTATCCGTCCGTCCGTCAGCCTGTCTGCCAATCTGTACCTCCGTCGGTTCGCCCCACGTCTGACTATCCGTCTGTTAGTCCATTCGTCGGCCTGACCTTCCCTCTGTCTGTTCTTCCATCCGTTCATTCCTCTGCCTGTCTCCCCTTCCTTCTGCTCGTCCGTTCATTCACCTGTCCCCCTTCTTCCACACATCTGTCCGTCCGGCTGACTTCATTATCACATCGATTTAAGCACTTTTAAGAGCTTTCGCCTTAAAATTAAATATATTTCTTCCAGAAAGCTTACATGGAAAATATATAAGTTTTATCATAACTTTCATAACATTCATAAGTTTTTTCGTGTTCCTGAAACAAACTAAAATCGATATCAAACTTAAATTATTTTAATACGCTTAGAAAAGAATTTATTTCACTTGACTCAAAAAATTGAGAAAAAAGACTGAGCAGCAGCATTTGGGTCAAAGTATTTCTAAGTCGGACACTCCTTACTAAGTAAATTTAAATTATTATATTAAATTTGTGTCGAATTGATGAATAAACAAACCATTTTTAGTATTGCCCATTACATTTGCCCCCTAGAGATATAAAGCTTCCTTATCTTAATTATTTCTCTTAAAAAATATTTGATTTAGGTACAAAAAAAAATCTCTATTTAATTATATTAAGTGTATATAGTAACAGGAATAGAATTTAATAATAGACACCAAATATTCATGTCTAGTGAATTTCGAAAAATTATTGCAAAAATAAATTTTAATTTTCCAATCAACTTCAATCAGACTTCATCTAACGCCTCAAAAGAAAATTCAATCAAAGATGAAAGATTTCCAAATATAATCTCAAAATTTTAATTAAATTTACCTGATTTCAATTCGATGAGTCGGGCGAACGAAAATCCATTTCAAGGCCACAATTTTCGTGTTGGAATTGAGTTTGGTAAATCTTGCTATAGGTCAACACTTGGCTGAGGCAATAATTGCTTCATTATGTATTAAAATGGAGCTCATGCCACGCCCTTGACACGAGGGGGCTCGGGGCAGGTTCGCTGTGCTTGGTGTTACGTGAAATTTATGAATTTGTAGCATGATTCAAGTTAATCACGTGACACATAAAGCAGAGCGCAAAAAAGCATTATTTAAATATCTTAATGCGTTTAATTTACGAGTATATGCCATGTGTAACAGCATTTGTGTGTGTATGTGTGTGTGTGTATGTGTGTATGTGTGAGTGCGTAAGCTTTGCCTATTTGGGAATATTTAAATTTCGGGCCAGGTGTATAATTAAATTGGAACTTGCGAACAGCTCAGGCGATATCTGGGCACGCACAGAGCGAAAACCCGAAAAACCGAAAAACGCAAAGGAAAACCTCAAAGAACAAGGTGAAAATGTTTTTATTTTCCCTTTTTCGTCTTCTGTTTTTATTTGGGCATTTGAACTTCTAACCAGGCATTCGATGATTATGCAAAGCACTTGACCCGACAATGGGTCCACAGCAAAGGCTCAAAGTTTCGATAAATTGAAGTTGGGCTTAAGCTGAGGCGCTTAACTTGTGTGCTCCACGCTGACAGATAGCTCGCTCGCTCGTTCGCTCGCTCGCCACCTAGATAGCTAGATGGATAGCTGGATGTATGGATACGGAGCATTGTAATGCATGCCAAGTCTCCAGGCAATTTTCACATGATATGTGTGTCAATGACCCCCACGGGAGACCAGCGACTCGAGGGCCACTGGGAGTCAATGCCGACCTGGACTGGAGCTGCTCAGCCGCTGATATGCGTGTGCCCCTGTTATAAACTTAATTAATGTATTAAACTTGCAAGATGTGCTCTACTCGCACTACACACACAAACGCACACACACACACACACACGTACGTTTCGTATTTTATGGGAGGGATGTCTAAACAGCTTTCCAGCTTAAGCAAATTTATATAAATGAAAGTTTTTCCTTTCGTATATATGCTGTATAAAAGATGGATATAAACAATTTATATAGGGTATATAACAAAGTTTTGGGGGGAATTTATATGGATCAAATGAAATAAATATATTTTGCGTGTAATATACAAAATTTGAATAATTTTTATGTATATATATATATATATATATAAATTTTTATTTTTTTAATTTTTGACAACCAAGGCTGATGGTTTTTTTTTAACCAAAAAGTTGGCTTTTATATATATTATATAGCTGCCTCTGTCTTCATTTATAAATATATATATATATATATATATATATATATTTATATATATATATATATATATATATATATATATATATATATATATATATATATATATATATATATATATTTATATACTCATTATAAGCAGCTTTAAAAAACGCAGTTCTTAATCTCAGATTTTGAAGACACATTTCTTTTTGTTATGGTTGCGCTGTAAGTGCTTAAAGATTATTTCCTTTTTTTTTCTTTGTGAAAAGCTGAAAGTTGCAGAAAGAGCAGATTTTATGAAAGATGAAAGCAATATATATATTCACAAAATAAAAAGATATACATATATATATCTATATATATTACATTAAATGTAAGCTACAGTAATATACATAATAATAAAAAAAAATAACACACAATTAGAGCTTTTTGTTAAATTCAAATAGATGCTAAAGTATTTATATAAATAAATAAATTAACTTTAATAATATAGAAAATGTTATATATGAATTAAATTAAAATTATATTATTATTAATTTTTATATTTTATTAGTCAACAAATGAAGATTTGTCAAACTCTTCGTATCTTTTACTGGTAATACTGGATTACTTTATTATTAATATATATATTTACATAAATTATGTTAAAACTCTTATTTTTTTTAATTTTTTAATATTTAATACATTTTTTTAATTTTCTAAAAAATTGACTTAACATTTTCCATGATATATAAAATATAAATTTAATTTTTTTTAATAAATTGTCTCCTGCTGAACTTTCGAAATCCTTCATAGTTCTATAGACAAGTCCTCAACTAGCCCTCGTATGTCGTATATGTCGTTCATATAGCACTTCTCTCATTAAATGCGTAAATTTAATTGGCTCAACGCAGCACGCGTCGTATAATTAATGACATGAGTCAGAGCAATAGAGAAACAGAGACAACACTGACTGAACCAAACCGAACCGAACCGAACCGAACCAAAATGAACTGAACTATGGAGAGAATAACAGAGCTCAGAGTGAAAGAGCCAACGTCTGAATAAGTCATAAGGTCTTGGCTTTTCAAACAACAACATCAGCAACATCAGCAACAACAGCAACAACAGCAACATTAGCCCAAATAAGCCATATCTGTTTCTGTATTCGTATTGACTGGCAGTTAACATGGCCGGGCAAAAAGTTTGCTTGAGTTTTCAACTGCTAGCAAAATTGTCCTGTGCATACCAAAAATGAGAAGAGAGAAAAAAAACAACACACAATTGCAACTGTCATCCATACACTCGCACACACTCGCACACACATATAAAGTAGACAATATATATAGAGTATAGTCGGTCGCATGTATTTGGCAACAATTTATAAGGGCAATACGTGCAGGGCATATGCCGGCGAGACTTCCTGTCGGGAGGACAAGCGTTGACTGCAACGACTTCAACTGCAAGAAGACCTGAGCGCGAGGAGGGACAGGCGGTGACGGGCGTAGTTGCTGTGGCATATAAAGTATGAGGTTGAGGACAACTATGCGAAGTCCACGCGTGTGCATACCAATTGCAATGTTGGCAAACATTTGAAAAAGCCAAAAACGGAACTCGCAACTGGTAGCTACAAATGCAACTTATGCGGGAAACCTGTCCCAGCGACTGCACCAAAGAAATTGACAAGAAATATGGCAGAAATGTGGGCTAAGGGGTATGCACAACTTGAAAATACTTGAGAAAAAAAAAAAAAAAAATATATATATATATATATATATATATATATATATATATATATATATATATATATATATATATATAATTATTTATATGAAAAAAAAAATATGTTATTACTATTACATTAATATATATAAATATAAATTTCTTTTTATTATTATTAATAAATGTAAATATATTTAATATCTATACAAAAAACTGTTTAAAACAAATATATTTTATCTATAAAAAATTCATTCACAATTAAATTTAAGAAATACATAATTAATAATATTATTAAAAAAATATTGCTAAAAATATTTTCAATTCAAAGAGATTAGAAAAATAGTTAAAATATATTTCGTATGTATAATTAAATGATTTAGTGTATACAATTTTCGCTTTTATTATATTTATAAACATTTATTTATATTAATGATATTTATTTAAATAACATTGGAAAATGTTTTTTTTTCTATTTAAAAAATATATTATTTTTAATTTTAAAATTTAAAATTCATTAGCAATTATATCAAATATACATATAATCAGTCAAACAACTCACGCCACACACACACATATAATTTTACAGCGTATCGCACAGGAACAGGCAAAGCCAAGTTCCAGAAATTGCTCGCACTGCGTTGGCATGTACCGTTGCTGCCGGCTAACTGTTAGTCCCCTTGTTGTTGTTGCTGCTGCTGCTGCTTTTACACAATTCGATAATAAATATTACAAGCTAGACAATAACAGCAACAACAAAGAGCTAAACAAAAAAGGAGAGGAAGGGAAAAGAAAAGAAAGCAAGAAACACGAAAAGTTGAGCGCACAAAACGAGCGAAAACAAATTAAATTCGGTTTGCCGTTTGTCGTTTTCTTATTCTTTTCTTTTGCTATTCTTTCATTTTTTTATTTTTTTGCTTTTGCTTTTGCTTTTTATACAAAAAAAATTTTAAGCAATTACGCGAGGCGTGGTAGGGGGCTTGGCCGAGGGCAACAATTTGCATAAGTTGGCAACTGGATGGGAGAGAGATACAGATAGAAAGAGAAAGAGAGAGCAGCATTGATTACAAGCGTGAAAATGTATTTCGCATATGCGACGAAGCGCCGCAGAAAATACGACCAAGAAAATTGACAGCGCCAAAAAAAAAAAAAGAATAAAATAAAATAAGTCGGAGCGAAGGAAAGGGAACGCCGCAAGGTACGCTATGATTTTTGATTTTGTGGCCTAGTCCGCAACTCAAGCAAATCCCGAGCTTGTGTTTCCTTTCTTTCTTTTTTTTTTTGTGTGCACTTCACAAAAGAAGAATATCCATTGTAATAAATTTGAAAGGGTTTGACAGCTGTTCGTTAATTGAAATCAAAACCTAAGCCAACAAGATAGAAGAGAGCAGAGAAGATGAAGATGCAGAGTGAGAGAGAGAGAGAGAGAGAGAGAGAGAGAGAGAGAGTAGATTTACAAGGGCAGGCAATACGTGTTTTATAGCATTTGAGTAGAATGAAAACATTTTCATTAATTGTCATGCGGGAAGATACAATTATTAATAATAAATACATTAATTAATTTAACTCCATTTTATTTCAATAAATTTTAAAAATATTTATATAGATTCTAAAAAATAAACTAAATTTTTGATATAGAAAATTAAATACTAAATAGTTAAAATATATAATATAATTTTTTAAAATTAAATTAAGTTCTAAATAATTAAAATGTGTAATATTATTTTTTTTTAATTATATTACATTATTTTTTAATTATTACTTTTAATGTGTTTTTTTCAGTACTATATATTTTTATATATTTATAATTATATTATTAAAAATATTATTTTAAAATTATTTTTGATAATCTTGTTATTTAATAAATATCTAAATCTAAATTCCTAGATGTTTTTATCTATTATTTATTTTGATTATTATTTTATTATTATTATTTTATTTATTTTCTATTTAAAAACGAAAATCTCGAAAACATATATATTTTTTCTTCAAATTTCAAATGAAATTTATGCTGATTTGCATTTAATATTTTACCCAAACTTTCAGCCTTTTCACTGAAATTCATCCGTGACAACAGCTCAGATTCTCTAAGTGTATCCATGTTTCGCTAGAATTGCCAAATAGGTTTCAATTTTGGTTTTCTTCTTCTTTTTTTTTATTATTTCTAATATTATTTGTTATTGTTGCTGCTATTGTTGTTGTTGTTGTTGTAGTTGTTGTGTTTGCTGTCGCATGTATTTGCAGTCGTCTTGAAAAATGTACTTTTTATGCTTCATTACGTCGCGTCTTCCTGTTGTCAGTTTTTCTTTACATTTCGTTTAACATTTGTCACTTTTATAGCTGCATGTGTGTGTGTGTGTGTGTGTGTGTGGGTGTGTGTGTGTGTGTAGATATATGAGCCTGTCTGCATATTTGTACATACATATGCCTCGCAGCTGCCCATCTTCATTTCGGTTTGTACATTCCCTTCGTTTTTTTGCTGTCTCTGAATTGCGCTCATGTTATTGTTGCTGTTGTTGTTGTTATTATTGTCGCTAGCATTTCCATCAACAGCTGCTGCCAGCCCAACTCAGCCCAGCCTCTTTACAACTTGATTTAAGGTTCAGTTGATATGTCGCCATTTCGTTCCATTTCTGTCTTTATCTCCTGCCACTTTCTGTCTGTCTCCCTGACAAATGTCATGTTCAAATTGTAGACTGAACTTTTGACTTTTGACAACCTCTCTCTTTGGCTTTGATAGATAGATGGACTTGATAATGCGTAGAGTCAAGGTCACAGCACAAGCCAAAAGCACAACCAAAAGTAAAAAAGTTCAATCAATTTCACAAACTATCGTGAGTTGAGCCTTTTAATTTGATGCCACTTGAAAATGGCCATAGAAAAAGCGGAGAAATTTTTGTGATATTTAATATATATATACAAATTTATATAGACTTTACTTGCAGTAACTACATGTATATAATAATATTTTATAATTTCTATATTTATTAAAAATTTCTATATTATTTTTAAAAATTATTTCCAATATGATTTTTCTTAACATTTTTCGTAAATCTTATTCGATTAGACTCTTGAGTTTCAAGAACTTAATCAAATTGAAATTGCACACAAAATTGATACATTAATTTATAAGACATATAAAAAAAAAATAAAGTAAATAATTTGTAAAAAACTACTAAAAATTTGCTATAACTGTAGAACATGAAAAATCTAAAATTTACTTAATAAATACATTAATAAATCATAAATACATTAACTAAATTTTAGTTTTATCTGCTCTATTCGCATATCAAATTTGTATATTTTTTCTTTATTTTTTTCTTTATTTGTTCATTTATTTTTTATTATTTTTTTTTTATTTATTACTTTATATTTATGTTTAAATATATTTTAAATATATTTCTTATAATTTTGTTCTCATTTTGAATGCCTCAAATCTCGTACTCTGAATCCTTAGTCTTGTAGAATTTCTCTGCTCCTGCATGTATATAAAATGCAGATCCATTCGCAGTAACGTAAACAAACCGATCGAGTTAAGAGGAAATACTGCTGCCATATGGCCCAACTACAAACCGTGGTGGAGTGTGATATCAAGAGAGATTTAAGAGGAAAATAAATATTAATTTTCTATTTAATAAGAACTATAAATAAATTTCTCTTCGCTCCTCTTTAAACCTTTCTCCCTCATAACTCAGCAGAGATCCCTCTTCTTATTTGCTGCCAACTCAGCAATAGCTGTATATATATATAGACAATGGTATTATCTACTTTTTCATCCCATTCACTTTGTATATATGGTTAAGGATCCATCATTATGCACTCTATTGAGCTATCAACAGTTTGATTGGGAGCTAACGCTCAGCATTCAGCTGGCATCGCATTAATGTGTTAAACTACTTAAGGCACACACACACACACACACACACATAAACAGATGAGACCGCCACATATCCGCGCCAAATGCTCCATTTCGATGGGCGTGGCTCGTTGCGCCTGATTGAATTAATCAGCTTCATTATTTTCGTGCTATTTGGCTTTAATGTATTTACGAGCGTGTTTCAATTAGAGGCACGAGCCTGCGAACAAAAGCCCCAACATAAATTCCAAAGACATTGAATGACTAATATATATCTATATATATATATACACGGGATATATATAGATATATATATTTATATATATATATATATATAGCTAGGTATGTGCACATTAAAGAAGAGCTCAAACTGGGGGAAATTTATGTGGCTACGTGCAAGGCATTTGGCCAAAAATCTCAGTTAGACAGCAGCAGCTGGATGTGTGTGTGTGTGTGTGTGTGTGTGTTGGTGTCTGCATGTGTCCTCGTGTGTGCATTTGGCATTTGCGGCATGCATATTTAATGTGATCATGAAGCGAGCCATTATTGAAATTGCTTCACAATAGCAAGCAGACAAATAACCAAAAACTTCAACTCAACTACAAATAAATAAACATAAACAAATGCAGTTGTGACTGTGTGTGTGTGTGTGTGTGTGTGACTGTTTAATCAAAAGTCTTGACAATATTTTCATATCATATTTTGATTAAGGCATCCAGCAAACAAATGCTTTAAACAAAGGTATGCCAGACTAGCCAATACCCGGTAATTGAATTATAAACAAAAAATAAACATTTAAAGCTACAAGCTACTTAGTTGCTGAATTTAAATTTTCCAGCTGTCATTCTATACTATTTATAACAATTTGACACGCCCACAGAATAAGGGCGTGAGTATAAAGTTTTTCTTCAAATCAGACTAAGAAAGGTCACATGAAAAAAAAAAAAAATTAGTATTTGCTTAAAATTTCAAGTCTCTACCTGGCCTATGCTCAAGCATACAGACGGACGGACAGCTAGACGGACAGCAGGGCCGACTATGCACAAAACCAATATACACTCTTTTTACAAGCTGATCAAGTTTAAAAAAAAAACATATATATATATATATATACATATATATATATATATATATATTCATATATTAATAATATTTCCAAGCCATACATCCATAGCCTAATCTGCCGCTCAAGCAAGCTCTTTTCTATGCCTTAACAATTTCTACAGGGTATTAATATGACAATTGATGATGATTTTGATAGCAAAATCGTCATCATCATCATCATCATCATCATCACCATCATCAGCTGCTGCTGTTGCTGTTGCTGTTCTACTGTTTGTTGTTGTTGCTATTTTTTATTGTTGTTCAAATTACGCAAGCAATCAATGCCATAGTACAGGGCGCGCAGCCCCACAGACAGGTGACAAAGCGCAGTTACAGATACACGCATTTGGGTATTGGATAACCCACACGCACGCACACACACACACACACACGCACACACACAGTGGCAAGATGTGCACATAAGAAAGCAGACCACACACACAGACAAACATATTATATTATTTTCAATAAGCAGGCGACATATTGATAACAAAAGCTTTGAAATATATACAAATGGCGGCAGAGGTAGAGGCAAAGAGATTCCAGAGAAGCCCTCGTGCTTTGGTGTAGAAAATATTGAATATACACCACACACACACACACAAAGGAGCTGAGCAGCTCGAAGCATAAAACATTTTGAAATTGTGAAAAAATTGTATGGCTCTGGCATTGTATTGGATTTTGTATTGTCCAATTGGAGTGCGGGTGTGTGTGTGGGTGTGTGTGTGCGAGTGAAGTAGAAATCTCATTGAACATATGTTGATATGTCTCTCTAACGCTGCCGTGGGATTAGACTACGGTATGCACCACAATTTCTATTATATGAAAAACGAGCTCCGGCAGACAACAGAGCGAAGCTCGAGGGGCAACTTGATGCAGTGGGTAAAGCTGAGATGATGCCAAAATGATACGACTATGAATGCAATCCACTAACCGCAAAAAACCATTTAAAACTGCCAGAGCCAAAAAGAAAAAAAAAGAAATCGTAGTAGAAGAAGTAGAGTATGAAATCTGCACCGGAGGATGCAAATGAGAGCGTGTTTTCGACAAAGTCAACGGCATCTCCAACTGCCACTGGTGCTGGTGCTGCCACTGGTGCTTCTTACCCCTTTTGAACCATCTTTCGTTGCCACAAAACACTGGCTAAAACGTCGCTTTTGTTGCATGTGTCCCCCCGCCACCCCACACACCTATATAGTCACTCCTCTACAGTCTCTCTCTCTCTCTCTCTCTCTCTCTCTCACACCTCTCATTGTGTGTGCTTCTGCTGCTGTCACCTAATCCCCTTTTTCAATAAGATTTAAATTTGCATTTGACACATATTGGACGACGACAACGCCAACGACAACAACAATAACATCGACAACAACAACAACAACAACGACGACGACGACAACGCAACAAACAGCGATTGCGATTCCAAATACGAATAAATATTGAAAACGGAGCGAATAAAAATGCAACATTTGACAGGTCGAAGATTACCTGCCCTATAAAGAAAGCATTCACATGGCTCTCGCCTTGCATAGCAGCTGCCAGCCAGAACATAACATTTAAATACCCACACATGATCTTTCCTTTCTGCGCTCAAATATAAAATTCTGTTGAATATTTGAAATAAATATAATATAATAATAATAAAACAAATATTGAAATGGATATAATAAAATGATTATTAAAATAAAAATGATTATTTATTTGATATATTATAAATTATATAATATATATTGAAATATAAAAATAATAAAATAAAGTATAATAATAAATAAACTGAGCTTAAATATATTTTCAATTTATTATATTAAGATAAATAAAAATATATATGAATTAAAATTAAAAAAAAAAAAATATATATATATATATATACGAAAAAAAAATTTATTTTTAATTTGATTTATTATTATTTTTTATTAATTATTTTTATAACTAAATATATTTAAATTTAAAAAAAAATGTTAAATATATTCCATAAATATGATATATGATTATATAATTTTTTAATATATTTAATATATAATATAATATAATATATTTAATATATTGTATGAATTTTAAAAATAATTTTTTGTATTCTTATTTAAGTTTGTTAAGTATGAATTTACATTTAATAAAAAATAAATACCATTGAACATGATTTTTATTTAATTTGATAATATTCAATAAATATCGGAATATAAATACAAATATTGAAACAATAGTAGAATAGAATATAATATATATAGATTATAATTTGACTCTCTCATAAGACTCCAAATACAATCAACTCAAGTTCATACAAAAGCCAAGGTGGAAATGCAATTTTCTACAACAAACAAGGAAAACAAAATATCAAATACCATAAAAACCAAAAATGAAAGTTGTAAAATAAGCAGCTGGAAATGCAATGCGTTGGCAGAAGAAAATGCTAAAAAATGTGGGCAACGTGAACGACAGGCAGAACTGCATAACTAAGAGTATCTAGGCAGCTAGCTACACATAGGTGGGGAACAGGGCAGCGTAAAAGAAAATGCGCGTTATTAGCATAGTTGGCGGGGGCTGGGCAGGGGGCAAGGTAAAACCCTTGAATTGGGTTTTACTTTGGTTAGTTGCATAGTTGGATATGTTGACAGCTTGGTTGGCTGCTTTGGCTCGGGCTCGGGCTCGGGCTCGGGCTCTGGCTCTGGCTGTGTGTGGCTCTGGCTGACATGTTATGTGATTTGATTTGGTTTCACTCTATGCCAAAGGCAGAGAACAGAATTACAATGGGGTAAGTACGTTTTGGTACGGAAACCTCATTAGCTGACATTCCATAAGTCAGCGTACAAATGGACATGACAGACAACAAATGTCTAGATACCTTAGCCAGTTGCCTCCCCAGCTGGCTAACTGCTGCTGCTGCCGCTGGCTGTTCTAAATAGCTGACAATAGCTTTAAGCCGCACAGAAGGGCAATGCCAGGTGAGCTATAGTTATGTGGTTAAGGTGATTGAGAAGGTCTCTGAAGAAATACCTTTCATTTTCGAGTAATTTAACGCAATTCGTTTGAAGCTGCTGAGAGAGTGTTAAGGCTTTTTGTTCTGAGGAGTTAATTCTATAATAATTTAGATATTATTAAGACAGAAATATTTTTCGTAAATATTTATTTATAGTTTAAATAAAAAATTATTTATATAAAATATTAAAATTTCAATTAATAAAATATATATTTTAAAAATGTATCGATAACTTGCTCTCTTTTAATAAAATGTTTATATTGATGGATAGATAGATGATAGATGACTCTCACCAAAGAAAACGACAAAATATTTTATTATTACTATTAGCAAAATCTATAGAACATAATGAACATATAGAACTTCTTGTTCACCAACTCCCACATATTTCACCTAAGACTTAATACATATATATTTATATATATTTATATCATATACACCCACACAATATATGATATTCATATATATCATATATACCCGCATTTCATTCACTTTCCCATCCCTTAGGCATTTCCTTTGACTCAACATTTTCCTTTCACTCCCATAAAACCATATTTTTTCTTTATCTTCTTCTTTATCTTCCTGGCATTTTTTCTTAAGCGCTTTTGACTAATTTCTCAATTTTCTTCTGTTCTGCTTTGCTTTTTACTCACGTCTCTGGCAGTCTCAATTTTCTTCGCTCAATCGGAGCTCACAGACACCCACACATCATTTCAGACCCCTTTGTTTTTTTTCCGACTTTTCCAATTTTTAACAACTTAATTTAACTATTTTTTTCCAGCACTTTCTCCCTCTAATTGTGTCTCGTGTAACATTCAATTTCATTTTTTGTTTTCCGATAGCTTCTCAACTTTCAACGGCTTTTCCACGTTCTCACACTTTTTATCTCTTTCTCTCTCTCTCATGTGTATCTCATCTGACTGCTGGTTGGAGATGACTGGAGCTGGAGCTGGAGCTGGGGCCGTGGCTATTGTGTTGCATGTATCCTACTTGGCTCGCTTCATTAAAAACTAAGTCCTTTTAAATTGGCCCCGCACCAATTGGAATTCATAGAGGGAAACAGACGGGCGCACATTTTCCCACTCTCTCTCAACATTTTTCTTTTTTCATGTGTGTATTTTATGCTCTGTAGCAAGTGTGCGGAACGGGGTATGATCAGCTATGAGAAATTTATGGTAAAGTTGTACAAATATTCCCATTTCAACATATTTCATGAGTAGTTCTTTTATGGAATTAAAAATTCAGAGACTATAAGAAGCTGACCAATCATCAATTGAGGAAAAGTTTTGTTTTGCAAATATATCGATATCTATCGATACACAACTTGGAAATATATTACTAAAATATATTAAGTATTTGATCAGAGAACAACAGACTAGTAATTGATTAAGTTAAATCCTAATACGTTTTCAGTAAATCGATAAATATCGACACAGTACTGATCTCACAAATATTAATCATACGTAAGTATATTCAAACTAGCTATAGTGTAGGATATTCGAGTACCTCTCATCCATCTCTATCAATCAGACGAGCAATCTTTAATCAAGTATTTCACATAAATCGATAAATATCGATATGTACATATTCATTGATTCTGCGAGTCGAACTATCGAAATTGTTTTGGCTGTGGGTAGGGTATGCACAAGTCATGATCTCTCTAATCAAATCTAAAATTCTGACTTGTTTTGCTTTTTTTTTAAATAAAAATGCAATTTTTTCTTTTTTTTTTTTATTTTTTACTTTTTTTTGTTCCTTTCAATTTGGCTGCGTGCGTGCGCCCAACTAATAGAAGCAAACGCAATGCGCGAGACCCGCTTTTCCAGCTATTTGGCTGGCAAATATTTGAGCCCATTTGGCTTCTGGCCAACGAGCCGTTGAGGCGTTACCATTGGCATCGTCAAAGGGTATGCCTAGCTCTCCCTTAAGCTTGGGCAGCTGTTTGTCATCCGTGTCTGGAGGGCAATTTGCGTTAAGGGACAGGAGAGAGAGAGAGAAGGAGTGCGGGAGAGAGTCAGAGACGCCGTCAAATATGTTAAATAACAAACTATTTTGCATTTTTATTTTTATCTAACTCTTGTCTCTCTAGTTCGCTGCCTCTCTCTCGCTCTTTCTCTCAAGTTTTCTTTGTATTCGTATCAATGGCCAAGCGTCGGGCATTAGGCAAATGTGAATGCGAATGTGAATGTGAATGCGGCTGTGTGAATGTGGCTCAGTCGAGCGCTTCGAATTCCTTAACGCAAATTTGTGCGGCTGGCAGCTGCCCCCCCCCTCCTCCCCCTTTACCATCTTTTAACCCGTTTCGGTCCCCTCCCCTTGAGCCCGCTGCTTGTTTTGCGTTTTTGTTTGCACAGTCATGTCAATTTAAATCTATGTCAAAACACACGGCTTAGTTGAGGTTTATTTATGTCGGTCCAACTCCCAACTCCAACTGTCTTCGCCTCCTCCTCTATCCGTTTTTCTCTCTCCATCACTTTTGTGGGCTGCCATGGCAATCTGACTCTGCCACTTTCATCTCCTCTCCTGCCTCTTTTTTTTTTTGTTAACCGAATTCAATAAAAATGCAAACGCTTTTTATTTGCCTTTGCCGACATCACGTAAATGGATCTTTTGCACTATCTGAATAATATTCGATTTCCACAAATTTGTAAAATTGCTTCGGCAAACGTTTTAAGTCCGTTACCTCAGGCGAGGGCCTCGGATGAAATTCTAATTTAGCACTCAATGGCCTCATTTTAAATATATTTGATAAGACTCGAATGTGTGCGGCCAAAGATTGCAAGCGTTAAGAATTTATAGCCATAAAATACATAATATAATAAAATATTAAACATATCAGATATCAAAGTTTAATTTGATGTATAATAATAATAAATTTTACTTCTTTTTAGGTAAAAAACAGATTAATACATACTTTAAAAATTATTAATTATTATAAAATTTGCCAAGATATTTTAGTTTTTTTATTAAAAGAGAAAAATGTCTTTTCAGTTTTCAAAAATAAATCTGAACCTGAATAAATCTCAATGAAGTTTCGAAGGAATAATATTAAAATTTTGTTAATAATAAAAATAATCACTATTTAAAGATTATTTTTATTATTAACAAAATTTTAATAGTAGAATTATTATTATAGAATTTATTATTTTATATTTTGTAATATCTGTAAAATCTTCTGCTTTTTACAGATAATAAATACAGATAATAAATTACAGAAAATGATAAATCAAAAATAGTTTTTTTTTTTAATTTAAACTTTTTCGTGCATTTTCAGATAAGGGTGCATGAGTTTTCGAAAAAAAAAAATAAAAGTAAAAATAATAAAATTAATAACAAGGTATTTTCTATGAATGTGAAATAATACTATCAATATAATATTATTGCTTATAATTTTACTTTGAACCAATAAAATTCGTTGAGATTTTTTAAAGAACTTTGAACAATAATTTATATCTAAGTCAAAGAAAATATTGTTAAGAAACCAAAACACAAAACCCGATTAAAATATTAAAATTAAGTTAAGAAAAAACAAAAATTGAGAATACAAAAATCCGATTTTAATTCCTGTTAAGCCTAGCACCCAGCACTACGATTAGTAGTTCAATTTAAGATAATAAAGAAACTAAAATTTGTGAAGAGATTACTCTAATATACTTGTACACGCATCCATTCTACACTAGTTTTGCTTGTTCCAGCCCCATTCGAATAATGTTTATATAGTGCAACTGCGTGGGCGTATTCATCTATATAGTAGTATCTCTTGGCTATCAAACACTGCTGTCTGTGGCTCGTGGGCAGGACATAAAACTGTTTTGATGGATGTGCCACAATCACAAATTGTTTCGTTTTTCGGCTTTTTGGGTTCTGCCCTGAAACTGTCCAACTGCATTCATATGATTAACATCAATCAGGGCGGTTGCCCAAGTGGGCGTGACCAGCATGGCCCGCACTCTTCCGCTCGTAATTAAAAATCAATCAGCGTGTGGCATAAAGCTTAATGCTGAACAGCAGCAGCAGCAGCAGCAGCAGCAGCAGCAGATAGTCCGATAGACTTCACTACTTGCCCCACCGACCGCTAGATGGCGTTTCACTGCAATTGAGCTCTGTTGCGGCTTTGCCCGACGAAGCAAGTTGAATTAAGTTCGGTTTGGGGCATTCAATGAAAGAGAATTTCATATAACTGACAAATATTTAATTTGGACTGATTGTTGTGATTTGGCTTATGAAAAGGTTGAGCTACTGTTTCTATCAAGACATTAGTGAAACTAATAAGCACCAAATTGCTACAGTAATTAAAGAGTGGAGCTATGTAATCTTACAGCTTATGACAGATAATTTCTGTTTTCCTTCTGTTTGTTTTTTTTTTTTCAAATGAGCTAAATTAATAGGTATGAATAGCGGCTCTCTAAGAGTTTACTGGAGTTGGTCTGACTATTTTATTATTAAAACATTTTAAATCACATAAAATAAATAATTTTTAGTATAAGCTTGATCAAAAAAAATGAATCAATTTTTTATAAATTAAATTCTTTTTTTATAATATTCAAGCTATGACTTTTGGAATTAATTCTGAAATTTATTTATATTGTAGTTTTGTATAGCATACTTTTCAGAGAAAGAAAGAGAGTTTTTTTTGTATATTTAATACATACATATATATATTTTTTTTTTGCTTATATTTAATTTGTTGTTATTTATTTTAATTAAATGTTAATTTAATTTTTAATTTAATTTTTTTATAGTTTTGTTATATTATATTTTATATTTGTTACTCGAATTTTAGTTTTTTTTAACTAAATATTTATTAATATTTTAACTAAAAATTTTAAATTATTCAAATTATTTTGTAGAGTTATTTATTACTATAAATATTAATTAATTTATTTATTTTTAATTATTATAATTATAATTAATATTTAATATAATATATATTTTATTATTTAATATATTTGATTAGATTTTGGATACGCATTCGCTTTTGCTCTCATGAATAAACAAATAATTAATATTAATAAACTTATAACATTCAACTAATTAGCTTCCATAAATAAACCTTAACTTAATGATTCCGACAACATTTTCAAATTTTAATTCAGAGAAAGAGTTGAGGAAAATTAAGTTTTCCAGTTGCCAAACTGAAAGAGAATTGATAAATTCTTTAGCTTTTGGCAAGAATATGAATTATTTAAGAATTGCACGCCCCGAAGCGTACAATTTAGAAATTGGCCAAGAGCCTAAATGCCGTCTGACATTTCAAGAGTCTCATTATGAAGGGAGGGAGGGGCGCATAGAATCAAAACTGTTTCCAAGTCTTTGATTAACGCCCACTAGACACATCAAAGACCGAGACTGAGCCCGAGTCTAAGTCTGACTCTAAGTCTTCCTTTATGCTCTTCCGTTTTGATAGACAGCACCCAAAGGCCCGACAGCCCCTGGCTGGTATTTATTTGTTTATGAAATGTTAATTAGCTGCAGCAAAGCAGACGTAACCAAGAATCAAAATATTTCGAGACAATGGCATTTCAGCTATGGCAAGAAGGGTTGGGGCGGGTCTTACCTAAAAATAATAATAGACAAAAAATTTGGTTTATTATCATTTTTACGCTTGTCTGAGCTGTGGAAACCTTTTCGCTGTGAGTCTCGGTGACAACGATTTAACCTTTATCAACCGATAAGATTTTCCTCTCTATTCTATTTGCAAGATGAGAAACCGCAAAGAGAATAAAGATGGGAGAGGGAAAGGAACGGGAGGTACAGAACCGACAGTACCGACTACATAATACTCTTTCACGGATTGACAGAAAGATGGACGAACGAATAGACGGAAAAATTGATGGACGGACAGATAGACAGACGGATAGACCGATAGATAGACAGACGGAGTGATTGACGGACGGATAGACCGACGGAAAGATTGATGGACGTATTGACGGGCGGAAGGATAGACACAAGAAAGGCAAGACGGATATGGGATATTGGCTTTATCTCTTACCACTGTATAAACGCGTATAAAGAGAGTTTATATATTGCTTAAATACCCTATTTTTGAGAAGATCTTAATCCGAAAAGGAAACACTAGAAAATCAAACTTAATTTATGATTTTATAGATAAACTTGCTGTCTCTTCTAACTATAATTGATATTATAATTATTATTTTCCTAACATATATTTTTACTGTATATTATTATTGTATTTATCTCTTCTTTTATCTATACATATCTGTCCAATCTATACACCCATTATTCATACGCCCCTCAAAATAGTTGGCTTTCTCAGGGTATCTTATGTTTTGCTAACATGAAAAATGTCAAAGTTTTCCCTTTTTCTGGTTTATTTATTTGCTCATAGTTTGCCGCATTGTCCAGAGGCCAAAAAGCATAAACAGATCAATAATAACAAAACAACAGTTATAGAGCTGGGTTGGCGACATAAACTACTGTCAAGAGCAAAGAACAAACCCAAAAACCCGAATCAACAACGACAACAACAACAACAACAACAACAGCAATGAAGCAACTGTCGCAGTTCCCATGCAAATTTCACTGGCGTCCCTTAGTAACCCCCCCGCCGCCCCCTCGCTTAGTGTCATTAGAACTGTAGTCCATGTCTATTTGTTTGCACAAATAATGTGTAAGCAGGCATATTTTTGTCAACGAGGCTAATTCCAGTCAGAGATTTACGTGACAATGGCTTCGGGCTGGCTGAGAGCAGGAATTCTTTGGGAATTCCAACGGAAGTTGGACCATAAGAAAAAGCCAAAAAAAGAAGAGAAATAAAGAACAACAACAGCAACAACAACAACAACAACAACATGTCATGCAGCTCGACACAAAAACAATTACAAAACAAGTTCCATCAAAGCGCTGGGAGAGAGTGGGAGAGGGAGAGGGCCTAGTAGGGGGTGCGAGGGGGTTGGCTGCATACTAAAGCTGAGGTTTGTCTTCGTCGTTTTGCGGCCAGTCAGTCAGGCCGTAAAGAAACAAATATAACGGCAATGGCGTGAGGTAGGCCGTGAAGAAACCATCAGCAAAACTGGGTTAGGTGGATGGAGGGACGAGGGCGGCTTGAGTAGTTGCAGAAGTGGAAGGTGCTGCTGCTGGACAGGCACTCCTCCATTGTTAACGCTACATCTCTGTTGCTGGCTCTGCCTCCTCTAGTTTTATTTTGCTTTCTTCTCCGCTTCGCACCTATGCAGCATTTGCTGCCGTTGTCTCAACGTGCTTTATTGTATTGCAAAATGAATGTGTGACACATATCCCAGTTAGCCAGGCTGCAACGGCGCTCCACTTGCGTTGATAACTTTAAGCCAACAACTATATGTCAAGCCAACAAGCAGCTATCAACTGGGTAAATGGGTTAAATATGTCAAAAGCTAAAAAAGTTCATTTAATATATTTTATTTGATTTTTTTTATTATTAATTTTAATTATTTTATTTAATATTAATACTAAAAAACTCTAAAGGCAACTCCAATACCCTCACACACTCAACCCACACTCAGCTATCAACTGGGTAAATGGGTAAGCTATAAAACTTGACTGAATATATTTTATTTGATTTTTTTTATTAGTTTATTATTTATTCATTACTAATTTTAATTATTTTATTTAATATTAATACTAATTAAACCGATTCAATATCTGCAAGACAGCTGAAACGCCTCTCGCTTAATCTAACTGTAAATTTTTAACACTCTAACGGCAACTCCAATCTCTCTCACACTCTCACACACCCAAGCCCTGACCAGCTCAATATAAGAGTCTGGCTCGCGCGCTATGAGCATTTCATTCATATTTGTGCAGCCACATTAAGTACCGCAAACTCTGCCCCCTCCCCCACTCCTCGGTCAGTCATACGTTCGGCTGTCGCAGCCGTCGCTTGTTTATTGGCTGACAAGTGCTCTGCGTCCGGCTACTATTGCGGAAATGAGCAAATGACTAATGACTGACCAAGAGTCAAACGCCCAGTAGACGACGATGACGACGACGACGACGACAGCCGTCATCTCTCTTTGCCAGTTACCCCGCCATGATGTGCGTTGTGTGTGTGTGTGCATTTCGCTTCAATTAAAGAAACGCAGGAAATTGAACTTTTAGCGATTGTGACAGGGGGTGAGACGGAGACAGCATCAGCATTAAGTTATGTTACGTTACGGTACCTACTTGTCTGACTGTCTGGCTGGCAACTGGTTTGGTGGTTTGCTTTGTGCTTAAAGCGAGACGCGTGTATCCGTATCCAGTTGTTGCATATAGTACAAGTATTTAAGTATGGGCTGCCGTTACAGTTTGAAGAGCACTTCACTTTAGCACTTTACACTTGCACATAAATACTCACACATACACACAGTCACTCACTCACACACACTCCCACACATACTCAGACAATAAACAATAATCACGCTGTGTGCCTTGGAAATATCTTGTGCGATTTCTTTGGTAACGTTATAACTGTAACGCCATATTCATGCATTCACGTTCACACCGCATGCCGACAAAAATTACGAAGACGCGCGCGCGACTACGTCAAGCCTCTAACGTCTAACCGACTTGCCGCTGCCGCAGCTGCTGTCGCGCCAAATAACAAACGTGTACTGATACATCCGCACAACATTATGCGCATTTTATGGCCGACGACCTTCGCCGTGGACTTCGTGCATTTTTAGTACAAACACGAACTAGACGCGACGACGACACAGCCGAGCGGCATACAATAAAAAAAACATTGTCCTAGGCGCAACAGACGAACGTTAAACGTGCCAAAAATGCAATGAGCCGCATTTAACGAGAGTGCGAGAGCGCCAAAGAGTGTGAGAGCATGCGCACAGCAAACTGTTAAATATTAAGAGCTGGCAATGCCACGGCTGAAATTCAAAAAACCGGACACTGATTTGACGACGCTTTGACAATGAAGATGAATGAATGCGAATGAGTGGTGATGGGGGGAGAGGCGGTGGGAGTGAGTGGCTAGGGCTAGTTGATTGAAGTGGCGTGGATGGAGAGTGTGCAAGGCGTGTTGTTATGTGCCCTTTGACCGCAGGTACCGGCCGACAGCTAATAAACTCGAAAACCCAAAATGTTCGTCGAATTTATTGTAAAACATTTCTAGCCCCGGGCACTAAGACTGACAAATGGCCACGCACCCAGGCAATTTGCAAGCCCCCCCCTTACATACCACCTTATGCCCCACCCACAGGTAACCTATAAAGTTTATGCTCGTCTCTTTTGGCCATTGCATGTTTTATGCTTGTTGTTGCTGCTGCTGCTCGGTTTTTAATACACAATATTAGCCGGTAGTGATGTTTCAATTAATTTTTAAGGTAGTCGAAGAAGAAGAAGAAGCAGAAGAAGCTGAGGGAGACGAGGAGGAGGAGGAGCTAAGCTCAAGCTCTCTCAACTTCCTAACCGCATGCTAAGATATGATGGCAGCTCCCAAACCAACAGACAAACAAATGGTTTGCTGCAAAGGGTAAATTTTTCATAGTTGGGTGGCTCATCGAATTTCGGGGTCGAGCTCAAGAAATTGCCATGGATTGGCGATGGGGCTGGAAATTGCGGTTAGCTGCATTGGTCAAGCGAACGAAATTAAGGACTTTAAGCGATTTATTTCGATGCTCGAACGGCATAAAAATAGATGTTTGGGCTGGGAATTTAACTAAGAGTGAAATGTGCCTGAAATGACGAGGGAATATAGATAGAGGTATATAGATAGAGGTATATAGATAGAGATATATAGATAGAGGTATATAGAGAGCTATGGCTATAAATGGTATTATGAATTCTGAAACTCTTAAGAAAGAGTCTGATGTAGATAAGATGAGGATGATGGAAGATAATATTAATTATATCAATCATTTCATTCACATCAATCATATCAGCTTTGCCAATCATATCAATAATATATATCATATCAATCATATCAGTCATATCAATCATATAAATCATATCAATCATATCAATCAAATCAATCAAATCAAGTATATCATTCATATCAATCATATATATTATATCAATCATATCAATCAAATCAATCATGTGTATCATATCAATCATATTAGTCATATCAATCATATTAGTCATATTAATCATATCAGTCATATTAATCATATCAATCACATCAATAATATCAATGATATCAATCATGTGAATCACATCAATCATATATATCATTTCAATCAAACAATCATGTTCACATCAATCATAGTATATCAATCAAATCACATCAATCATATCATATCAATCATATCATTCATATCACTCATAGTATATCAATCAAATCACATCAATCATATCATATGAATTATATCATACCATATCAATCATAAGCCCCATCTCTGCTCCAGCCTCAACCCACCCATGCTTGGCACAATTTACTTAAATTCCATAAAACTTCCAAGTTTATCTATATCTATCCACTTCATAGTCTATAAATAAGTTGAGCTTATGAATCGCAATCCTTTTGCTTAGTCGAGCATATTTCTTCAACTATATATACAGAGGGAGAGAGAGAGAGAGAGAGAGAGAGAGTGAGAGGGAAATACCGTTATGTGCGATAGTCTTAAGAGCTAATCCCCGTCGGACGGAACATTTGCAAATTTTGCAATTTTCAGTCAATTGTGTTGGCAGCTGGACAAGCTGAGCGCCCCGTGTGGAAGACAATTTAAAACTCTTACACCCATCCTCCAGCTCTCTCCCTCTCCCTCTCTCTCTCTCTCGCACTCTTTCTGTTTTGGCATGTTCTACCTACGTTCTGGCTGTAGTAGTTCCCCCCAGCTTGTTGTGGTTTAATGGATTTGCAGTTTGCAGTTTCTTAACAATTCGATGTTATTTTCGCTCTTTCACTTCCTTTTCGCGCTTTGCCCTTTTCGTGTTCAAATTTTTTCTCTCCCCCCCTAACACTCTCTACTGCTATTTTTTATATTTTTCTTATTTTACTTTTTTCTTTTTTTTTTTTTTTTTTTTTTTGGTAATTGCTTCCCATTGTTGTGCTTCGATTGCAAAGTTGCGCCCGGCTCCCAGGACGAGCTGGGCGAAAACCCAAAGGATTCGCAGCATTGCAAATTGTGGTGCATTGTGCAGCGAGCTAAACATTTAATGTGCATACTTGAAGGACAAAATCGAAAGAAGATTAAAGCATCGCCATATATATGGAGTGTATATATGTGGCTCTATATATTTATATACACCTACAACTTTATCTGAAGCTGGATTCAATACTCTATTATCATTGTAGAGCATGCGAACTGTGATATAGCTTAAAGCCAGACTTTAGCTTTTTTTTAGTTATAGCTGGCATAATTTTAAAGAAGTGGGAATTGAATATTTTAAAAAAGAAGTTTCCTAGGCTGTGCCCAATTTATGAGTATATATTTATACCAACTTTGGAGTCTGTAGCTTCTAAAGTTTTCCAGTTATGCGTGAAAAAAATAAACAAAATATCGAAATTTAAAAAAATAACCCAGAACCAAAATATATATATATTTTTTTTTTTGTATTTATCATAAGAATTAGGAATTATAACTTAGAGTTTTTAAATCGTTCGACCTATAAAAAAAAAAAAAAAAAAAAAAAAATGTATATATATATATATATATATATATATATATATATATATATATATATATATATATATATATATATATATATATATATATATATATATAAATATATTATATTAATTAATCGAAGTGGACATAGATTTGAAAAAAAAATTATTTGATTATAATGAAAGAACTACATAGGAAATATTTGAAAACTCGAGTCTGTGGCGGTTAAAGTCTTCGAGTTTTAACTAAAAACCTAAGCAAAAATTTGCTAATTTAGTAATATAATAAATTTGGGGTTGTGAATTGAAAAAAAAAAAATTGACTGTAATGAATAAGGTATATGATAATATATGTTTAAAAACTCTAGGCTTTAGCTCTTAAATTCTTTGAGATATATCTAAGAGGATAAGGCACAAGGAGATCAAAAAGTATTATTATTGGAAATAAACCTAATTTTAGCCTTAAATTTAGCCTCAATTTTAGCCACAATTTTAGCCTCAACTCAACTTTAGACTCAGCCTCAACTTCTAACCCAGAGTCAGCCTCATTCTCAACTCATTATGACTTTTCAGTGATCTATGATCTATAAATTCTTTCTTTTCCCATCTATATCTTTTCCAATCTATAATCTATATAATATATATAAATCTAAGGCAAATATTTATACTTGATTTAAGGGCTTATTTCATTTAATTTTATTTATTTATTTATCTTTTTTAATGGTTTCGTCCGTTTCCCTCGGTTTCTTCACATTGATTGGGCTATCGAAATCACAGTGTTGCACAAATGAACTCCCCGGCCAGCACGTATCTAATTTCATTTCTCACTACATGAGTGCCACATAAAAAACTAATTCAAAGCGCTCAATATAATTTATATCGTTCGCTGGCTATCTCTGGCAGGGACTTTGGGCCCGATGGCCGCTCAATCGCAGACGGACGCACGCACAATCGGGCCAAAAAGGCGAAAGAAATTTTTGTAATTTTTATGACCCCAAAAGACACATCAATTCCACCCCCCCAAAGGGGCGAACGGACAGGAGGGCGGGGCTGGGCTTTTTCTGCAACAACAAACATATTTAAAGACGTAAACGCAATAAAATAAAATAATAAAAATCCACAACTTTCGCCCAGCCCATTCCAAGAAAGTTGTTTGTTTGTTTTGCTGGGCTATATGTGTGGGTGTAGTTTGGGGTTGGGGCTTGTCTGGGGCTCGACTATAAACTGTTCCAAGTTATCTAAAGTGTTAAATCACCTGATGCCGTCAGCATGAAATTTACGCACATAAATCTTTTAGAACGAGCCCAAAGCTCAGGCCGAGTCCGAGTCCGAGACCGAGAATGGGCCCCAAAATAATATAAACCAAAACATAAGCAGGTCCCAAATTCGAACGAGGCTGGTTAGAGTAGTTGGCGAAAGCATGGAATGTGTCAAAAGTAGAGATAATTTTATGGAAGGTTATTAAAAACTATTAAGCAGAACAATATTTGATGTAAGCTCTAAAATATAATAGTCGGGATTGCTCGACGAGGAGATACTTGGTATTAAATTAAATTAAATCAAATAAAATTAAGCTTAAAAGAAAAAGTTGAAGGAAGTATAAATTAGATAATGTTAATGAATATTTTTTTTTAATATTAAAGAAAAATATTTAATTTTACAAATTTTAAAATAATAAATTCTTAAAAAATAGATATAAAAGGAAGAAATTTCATATAACAAATTAAATAAAATTTCTTTTAAGTTAATGAGAAATAATTACCAGGGATTCTCAGGATCTGTATATATTTAATGAGATGTATATTTTCTTAATATTTAATATTTTCCTAAATATTTAATATTTACTTAATATTATAACATTTTCTTAATATATTTAATATTTTAATGTTTTTTTTTTAATTTAATTATATTTTTATATATTTTTTAATATTTTAGTATTTTCATAATAATATTTTAGTAATATTTTTTTATTTATTTTTTAATATTTTTATTTTCAAATGTTTTATTTTAATATTTCAAATGTTTCTTTTTAAGATATTCATATTTTTTAATATTTAATATATTTTTAATATTAAAATTGTTTTTTAATACTTTAATATATTCTAGGCAAACGCTAGATCCCTTTACATACATACATTATACATAAATAACTATTCGAAATTCCACAAAACTCTTTAGTAATCCCTCGCACATATGTCTTATTCACGTCATTTTTTATGAGCAGCCCTCGCACATGCAGTTGCTTTAAAAAGGTTGCCAGAGAGCCCCGTTGACAGTGCCAAGGCTCACACCCCAGATTTATAATCCGCCTCCGCCTCCGCCTCCACCCACGACTCCTGTCTATAGACGCGCCCTGTCCATCGATCGCTCTGAGAAAAGGTTACGTGCGTATTCCTAGAGAGGGGGGGGGGGGCGTGGTCTACCTGTTGGGAGTTTCGTATATATTTTATGGGTTTATAAAAAGGCGCCTTCGCAGCTGACGAAAAGCTTCACCACTGTCTGGCAACAACTGTTTTCTGTCATATGCCCATTGATTGAAGGGTGGGCAGACGGGGTTGGGGGTGGATGGGTTGGTGGCCGACTGAGTGGGGCGCAGCAGGAAGCTGTTCAAATAGTTGGCAATTGGCTGCGTTTTCAGCCAACTCAGCTCGATTGCCGTTGCCTTAGCTGCTTCAGTTTGGATTTCGTTTTTTTTTTTTTTTTATTTTTATCTCCGCATTGAACTTCCTACTGCTAACTCGGCCGAGAGCAGCACCTGGCCAAGGAGTTTTCGCTGGGTATTAGCAGCTGGATCAGCAAAAGCTGCTGCGGCAAAACTCCTGTTGGCATCGACGGCAGCTGCAGTAAAACAGCTGCATAAAAACGTGGCTAAGCATGCGAGCGAGGGGCGCCCGAGGAGTTCGCGCAGCCTGGGGGCGTGGGGCAAGCGTTTAATGTAATGAAAATGGCAACAGCCAGCGACAATAAAAAACAACATTCGATGTAGGGCGAAAACGCGAATGTGAATCGCGAATGGCTGGAAAAAGCGCAAAGTGAAGCTAAGCTCAGATCAGAGGCGGAGACGTGAAGGGGTGGTGGGGGCTCCAGGAGCTGCGCGTTTACGGGCAAAAGTTTTTTGGTCACAAAACGTTTTGAGAGCTCAACAATCAAGTCAAAGCACAGCAACAACAACAACAACAACAACAACAACAATGACAAAACTTTGAATGGCGACGGCAGCGGTGCGAGAGAAGCTAATGATATGATATGAGCACAGACGTGGATTAACTTTCAGCTGTATTATTAACCCCAAGCTAAATCGCTTAAAAATTCGCAAACAAATTACAGAGGGGAAGAGGAGAGGGAGGAGGAGGAGGAGGGAGAGAACTTATCGAGAGTGTGTTAATAGTTGGGAAGTTAGTAAGAGAAGTAGCTTAAAAGGAGGTAGAAAGAGAGAAAGATTGGTGGGGAGGGGGGAGGGAGAGAGATAGAAAGAGAGAGAGAGAGTGAGAGAGATAGAGAAAGAAAGAAAGAAAAAGAACGAGAGAGAGAGAGAGAGAGAGAGAGAGATAGAAAGAAAGAGAGAGAGAGAGGGAGATAAAGAAAGAGAGGTAGATATAGAGAGAGAGAGAGAGAGAGAGAGAGAAGAGATAGAAAGAAAGATAGATAGAAAGAAAGAGATAAAAAGAAAGAGAGAGGGAGAGAGAAAAAGAAAAAGAGAGAAAGATAGAAAGATAGAAAGAAAGAGACAGAGAGATAGAAAGAGAAAGAGAGAGGGAAATAAAGAAAGAAAGAGAGGTAGAAAGAGAAAGAAAAAGAAAGAGAGAGAGATAGAAAGAAAGAGAGAGAGATAGAAAGAAAGAGAGAAAAAGAAAGAGAGAGGGAGAGAAAGAAAGAAAGAGAGGTAGAGAGAGATAGAAAGGGAGAGATACATAAAAAGAGACATAAAGAAAGAGAGAGAGAAAGAAAAAGAGAAAGAAAGAAAGAGAGAGGTAAAGAAAGAGATAAAGAGAGAGAGAGAGAGATAGAAAGAGAGAGAGAAAGACAAGGAGAGAGAAATAAAGTAAGAGAGATAGAGGGAGCGAGATAGACAAAGAACTAGACGGGAAATTAAGACATGGGCAAAGTGGATTAGAAAAAGGGAGAGAGAGAAATATTAAAGAAGAAAGGTAGAGAGACAGTCGAAAATAGACAGATTGAGCGATATAGAAGCAGACTGTGATATTTAGATAAAGAAAGTGACAGAAGGAGAAAGAAGCAGAGGGCAGTGATTAAGGAGAGAAAAAAAGAGTGATATAGACCTCTTTCTCTGTTTCCCATATTTCTCGAGGTAATAGGCAGAGAGAGAGAGAGAGAGGGGTATATACATATATATATATTTCATATATTAAATAACTCTTTAATCAAATTAAATATTCAATGTTAATATTAAAAAAAAAAATAATAAAATAATAATACTAATAAAAATTATAATATAAAAAAATATATTAAAAATAAAAAACTAAAAAAAAAAATATATATATATATATATATATATATATATACTCTTAACGAAAATTAACAAAAAATGTACTTGCCATTTTTTCAGATAAAACTGAAAATAATTTTTTTTTTTTCAGCTATAATATATAATATATTATATATATTTATTTACAATTTTTTTTTTTATTTAAAATTCTTCCACATTTCTTTATTTCAAGGTCCAAGTTTAATAGATCTTCCTAAGTTTCCATTTTTCTCTGCTTTGGGCTAAAGCAAAACTTTGCACAAAGCCTACAGCAGCTGTCGAAAAATTGTTTTTGGCTTGGTTTGTTTTTCGGGCTATCTGGATGTGAATGTTACCCCAGAGAGTAGCTAAAACAAAAAGGTAACAGAGAAGAAAGCGAGAGAGAGAGAGCGCGAGAAAGAGAGAGAAGAGGGTAGCAAATGGCCTTGCTAACAAGTTTGCAATGGCTGTTAATGCACCTGCAGCACGCCCACCTGCCCGCCTGCCCGCCTTCACCTGGCTGTAATGAAAACTACTCCAACATGCAATAAGGCAAAGTGGCAGGATTTTGAGCACAGCAAAAGCGAATAATAATGAATTAATTGATTACAGGTAAATGGCGCTGTCGGGCAGGTGGGGAGCACAGTTACAGTTACAGGTAAACTACTGCCGCTAATAACGAAAACAAACTAAAGAACAGGCCACATCAAGTGTATAAGCTGCTCTAAGCGTATCAAGCCCCAAATAAAACATGTTCAAATAGAAATCAATTTGCCGCAGAGCGAAACGTGAAACGTGAAATGGAAAATGAGAAATAGAAATCGAAATGGTAATGGAAATGGAAACTGTAGGAAAATTGGCATTGGCAACAGCCAATAGAAGAGACAGGCTAATTAAAATTTAATTGCACATCTAAACGTAAATTTACAACAAACAACAGCGCGGCGTCAAAAGGTACTACAACACGGCCCATTGATATCTGCATATATATATATATATATATATATATATATATATATATATATATATATATATATATATATATATATATATATATATATATATATATATATATATATATATATGTGTTATATATGTTATAAAAACATATTCATGTACAAACATATAACTAATGATGACACAAAGGGCCAGTGTAGGAGCATGGACGCAAATACAACGACGAATGACAAATGCTCTCTATTTTAAATTTAAAAAAAAGCCAAAAAAAAAATATTCTAAATAGCATGAGAATTATTATTATTATATATATATATATATATATATATATATATATATATATATATATATATATATATATATATATATATATATATATATATATATATATATATATATATTTTATTTATATATATTTTATTTCATTTAATTATTTTATACAAAAAAAACTAAAATCCATATTTTTTATATTTTTTTATTTTTACTTCAAATTTTTATTTAAAAATATTTAAAAAAAAATTATTTTTATATAAAAAAATCATTTTTTTTTTGTATAAATATTTTTTTAATTTTAATAATTTTTGTTGTTGTTTTTTTTATTAATAAATAAAATATTATATCTCATAATTCCAGAAATTAAAGTTTTTTATTTTATGTTAATTTTCAAAATATTTGTCTAATCTATTTTGCTCAAAACGAAATTTTTAAAATTTTATTGTAAATGAACAATAAAAAATAAGTAAATAATATAATATACTTATTTAAAAAATCTATTTAAATACCCATATAAATTTTTAAGTTTTACTATTTCGTATAATTTATATAAATTTTTAAATTTTACTATTTTATATAATTTATACATTGATTATAAATTTTAATTATTATTTCTTGCTTCCTTTTTTTGATATTTGATAATTTGTTTATTTAATTACTCTCCCAGTTAACACTTTCATTTTCCTCACAAAACTCTTGACCAACTGAGAATACCCTCACTCATGAAACGAAAGTAGAGTGTCATAAAAAGCCATCATTAAATGTTAAATTCAATTGCATTATGTAGTTAGTTGGCAAGTGGCATTTAGTGTGTGGCGCTCCAGCCTACGCCGGACCCGCCCCCAAAGCGCACTCTGAACACATACATACACACATTGTACATGCAGTGTGTATGTGCGTAGCTGAACGTATCACTCGCTGAGTGCAACAAATTTTCAAACATTTTTCAAACATTTCCACAACCTTCCCGTAGCAGCACTCGCTGCAGTTATAGTAGTTCATAGAGAATCGGCGTCCAAAAACTATTCTTTACATAATTTATGCGAAATTTTGCACTAATTGCAATAGTTAATGCAGATTTGAAACCGCATTTGAATTTCGTTCCTGCCCCATGCGCCTGTTTGCCATAAACCACGAAATATCTCATTTACATACGCACCCAGTCCAAAAACCAAAATAAAAACTTATAAATATAAATAAATAGAAAGCTGGCCGAAACAGCTGCAAGGATTGCGCTGCATGCCTAATAAATGTTGGTCATCAAAATGAAATAAAAGCGGTTTAACAAATAAATTATTTCGAGCGCAAAACTATTGTTTAATTACTGCTTGACAAGGCTAGTGATAAAATGAACAAACTCTCTACAGAGTTTAAAAAGAGTAGAGTACTTAAGCACTCAACACACACACACACACACACACACAAGAACATACCTAACAGCGTTTCGCACAGCGCATTTCTTTAACGCACTCTTAACAGTTTTGCGTATGGGCGCGCAGAAAGCGTAAGGCGCAGATCGTAACTCAAACTCGAAATGAGAGCACTGCAAACGTTTATCCGCTTAAGGCATTATTGATGGTGTAAGGGACAGACATACAGCAGCGCCACTGTTAACAGACTCAGTCTTGCTCAGTCACACACGCATATGCGCCTTTAACAGCAGCTTACTTTTATCCAGTGCTAACAAATGAGAGCGCATGTGTAAAGACAAACTGTGCAGATAATGTGAGCACCGAAATTATCTTTGATATTTTCTTTCCGTTCATTTATGCGTAATACAAAAGCTGCGTGAGTTTTTAAGTTTTTAAGCATATGCACAGCTGATCAATTGAAATTTATACAATACAAATAAAAGTATTATACATATGTACATATATTTGTTTACCGTTAGCAAATAAACAAAGTGCAACGCACATTCGCACAGAAATAAATCTATTTTTTATGGCGCACAATTTAATTTTTTGCCACCATAGCACATTTAACTACTATTTTATAGTTATTTAACAAATAAACCCAGTTGAGCAACAGAGCTATAATATTTAAAATGCAATTAAAAGGAGACAAGTGAGCAATAGAAACAAATGTGCGTGCGGACGCACACACACAGACATATGTATGTACATATATGAGTACAATTATGAGCTGCATTGAGCAGAGCAAAGCGCTCTTTTCTAAGAGAGTGGACATTATTAGTGCTTTGATATTTGTGCAGAGTCTGCAGGCATGATTGAGCAAAACTACTTCCAGTGAGCGAGCAGTAGTGTGTGAGTGAGTGGGAGGGGTAACTGTAGAGCCGTTATTTCAGTTGTGCATTCTTGCTACATAAGAAAGTGGACATTGCTCGCGCATTTGAGAGTAAGTGGGAGGGGTAATCGTGAAGCCGTTATTTTCGTTCTGTTTAGACAAAGTGCGAGCAGTATGGATAATATGAGCGTGAGAATTAGCTCTGCTGATCGAGCAAAGTTGATATCGTTTTGATGTCAACGACTCAGTCTGGCCGCATCTGCTCAACTGATCGGTAGTGTTCGCGGCAGGTGAAGAGCATGTACATACATAACTATCAAAGTTGAACGAATATTTTTCGAAATGCTCATTGCCGTAATAGTTTATGGAAATCTCTCCTCTTTACATAGTTGATGCGAAATTTGTTGCACTAATTGCAATAGTTAATGCAGATTTGAAACCGCATTTGAAATTTGTACGTGCCTGCTGCCGCAAACCACAAAATATCTCATTTACATACGAACCCATTCTCGGAAAATAAAAAAAAAAAAATACAAATAGAAAGCTGACCGAGACCAGCTGAAACACTCATGTGAATTGCATGAAGTGCGGCACGTGTAGCAACTGCATCTGTATACGGCCCCATTGACAACGCCATTGGCATCCCTATTTGCATCTGCTTGAGCGGCCTCCCCTCTCTCTCCCCGTAGCGGTCATGGCACGCGCAAACAGCAATTGATTTTATGGCGTATCTTGTTTTGCGTAAAGCTGTTTGACTCTCTCTCTCTCTCTCTCTGGCTCTGGCTCTGGCTCCCTCTATTGGCACTTTATTAAACTACTCTAAATAGAATAGAAAAACTACAAAGCAAAATATAATAGAAAAAAATGATAGGTTGGCTTTGACGAAGTTGAAATACCCTAACTATGCATTAATAAATATATATATATATTAATAAATATATATATATTAACATATCTAAAAATATTTATTTCTATTTTATAGAATTAACTAGAAATGTATTTTCATTTCATTTTTCTGTTTTAATATTAATATTATAATTTTTTTTAATTTTTCAAGGCATCAAATATTTATGTGAAATAATTGTCGAATAAATAAAAAAAAAATATACAAAAAGTAAGTTCGAATCATGCATGCGACACTCATGTGAATCATGAATCATAAATATGGTTCAGTTAAGGAGTTTTTGTGATTGAATCAAAAGCGCAAGAGAGTGTGTGGGAAAAAAAAACAAATTTGTTTGTCATTTTAAAACATTTGCATCAAGTGAATTTGATAGGGCTGACATACCCACTGAAAGTGCGTGCTGGTAGGGTATATTGGTTTCATGGTCAAATGTGTTAAACATTTAGAAATATATGTGGGAAGTGTATACGAAGTAAAAACTATATGTGTATATATATAGAACAACCAATTACAGGGTATCTGCATCTCAGGCACTCTCCCTACTTTAAGCTCTCTTACTTTGCCAGAGCTGAGCTCAAAGTAACGGATATCTCTCCCACGCCACAGCTGACTTATTTGTATAATACAGGGTATCTGCACGTCAGGCACTCTCTCAATTGACCCTTTCTTTGCTACAGCAGAGCACAAACTAGAAGGGTAACTGCTCGTCAGAAGTGCCTCGATTGATGCACTCTCCAGAGCACAACATGAGCTGCAGGGTATATGCCGGTCAGGCATTCTCTTTTTTAAATTTTCTTTTTTTTTGTAAATTATTCAAAAAGTTGCTGACACTTCCGATTTTGTTCTCAGTTTGTTTTTTTTCTTTCTTTCTGTGTTCTTTGTGCTGCACAACGCAGGCTCGACTGCAGCGCGCCCCAAATGGCTGGCCCAGCTTTAAATCGCATGGGCGTGACCACGCCCCCACCCACAGACGCGGGCGCGCTGGCCGCTTGGCTTGATTAGATTGTCACCCAGCTGACGGATGTGTGTGCGTGTGTGTGTGTGTGTGTGTGTGTGTGTGTCTGCAAGTTTGGTGTTGGCATTTGGCAAATGCAATCAAGATCAGTCTGCCCTGCCAAAGAGTGGGCGTGGCCCAGCCCCATTTTGGGGTTGCTGGACTGCAGTTTTTGGGGTTTCGGTTACGGTTTTGGGTTTTTGGCACGCCTCGCGATGCAGCGACAAAATTGAAACTGCCGCCACGCCCACTCAAGCGACCCCCCCCCCTCCACCGCTACCCCTCAAATAAATTCCACGATTTGCTGGTGCGTAAATCTGCAACCAAAGCAGCGCCGCTTAACAACAACAACAGAAGCGAGAGTCCTTGCTTTGGCGTCCTGGGCCTGGGCCTGGGCCTGGGCCTCAGCAGCTGTTCGTGTGCTAGCTCAAAGGATTTGTGCGGGATTTTGGGGCATAACGACAAAAACGAAGCACAGCCAAAAACAAAAGCGAACTTTGAAATTAAATTTAACCCGCGGCTCTAACAAGTATATATATATATATATATATATATATATATATCAGGATATATATCTAGCGAGTCGAAGACACAGTTGCAGCCCGCGCCTGCCGCCTGCCGCCTGCTGCTGTCTAAGCGTTTTTCATTTTCTGTTTTTTTTTTTTTATATTTTTTTTCCCCGCTTTTCATAGAATTTTTCAATTTAAAATGGCAAACATCGAGTCGCTCGGTCGGTCGCGCGTGCGTTATTGAAAAACTGCCAAATTGATTTGTGAAATTGGTAATTTAACATAATATCAAAAACGTACACACACACACACACACACACACACACACACACACACGCACAATCAGGCACTGCAGCAGCATTAGAGATGCTTCACCCTCTTTGAGCTGTCACTAAAAATGGATTTTTTTAAAGCGAATTTTCTAAAAATAAAAAAATGTTATGCATTAAATAAAATATAAAAATAAATTAAATAAAATTGTTTGAACAAAAAATATTTATGGAAATAAATAAATCACAAGTTAAAATATAAATAAACGAATTTTTGTTTATATTGAAAAATAATATATTAAATATATTAAAATATAAAATACACTATAATAGAATATATTAATGTATAAAATATACTATATATATAATATAATATATTAAAATATGAATTAAAATTTAAATTAAATTAGTAATTAATAAAAATTTAAATATATCAAAATATAAAATAGAGTTAAAATATAAATTAAATTAACAGCAAAGTAAAATAACTAACAAAATATAAATATATAAATTTAAAAATAAATTTTAAATGAAATTTAATATTAAAAATAAAATACAAATGGAGTTGAATGCATATAAATATATTCAAATACAAAAAAAAAGTCACTTTAATTCATTCTAATTGCCTTCTCTAATTATTATTTATTTATATCCCACCTGCATATGCTCTCATTAGTTTTAAAAACTCGCTTAGTTCGCTTTTGATTCTCTTACCCAACTGGAATAGCTTCAATATAAAATGCTTCGTATATTTTCCAATCAGAAAAAACACATATGTACATAGATTTATTTGGAATCTTTAGCAAATGCATACGAAAGCTCTCTCTCGCTCTCTCTGTGTGTGAGTGTGTGTGTATGTGTAAACTAATCACAGTTTAGAGAATATCACTTGCCCTAACAAATCACCTTTTCAAGTTATCCCAGGCACACACACGCACACTAGCATATATATATGTATGTATTTATATTTATTTATATATATATATATGTATTTGTGTCTGTATATCCATTCATATATCAGTTGTCTCATCACTAATCCAGCACACCTGCAAACGCATTCATGAGTTGAAATTTTGGCCTGCTGTCCGCTGCTCTCTTCCTCTCTCTCTCTCTCTCACTCACTGCTCTCTTCCTTAAATTCCACATGCGTGTGTGAGTGTGTTGGTCTGTCTGCCGCTTTCGATTCTGATTCCGATCCGAATCGAGTGATAGATGTACACAATTTTGCCCATTTGCATACGCAACTAAAGCGTAGCGTAAAGCAGTAGCAGAGGCGCTGGCAGAGACGCAAGCAGAGGCAGCAGAGTGACAGCGGGATAGAGCGGGACGGCAAGTGTGAGAGCGTAGAAGAGGCGCAGCGGGAGGCGTAGCAGCATTGGAAGATAAGTTGAAACCAGCAAAATGATTTTCATTTCAATTATTTATTGATTGATTTGCAATTTGTAACCGACCAAAAAGCTGCACACCTGTGTGCGTGTGTGTGTGTGTGTGTGTGTGTACATATCAATCGACTTACGGTAGATTGATGGACTGGGGCAATGCACAGTCTGATGCTTGTGGGCGGCTGTGTGTGCAGCTGTGTGTTTGCGGCGTTGCGCATATTTAATTGAAAATGTTACCGCATTTATGAAATTGTCAATATGCAATACAAATACATGTGGATGGGCGCACACACAAGCATATGCACACGCACACACGCACGCACGCACACTTATGCATGCAGGTGTTGACGACACACATTTGACATATTTACATACAATTAGTTTGCCAAATGTAAACTCAGCACACACACGCACACGCACACTTAGCATCCACACAAACACACATGTGCATACATATGTACATACATATATATACCGCAAAACTTTTTACAAAGTTTAATGCGAATAAAAAAAAATGGAAAACAAATTGAAAATCGCTGCAACAAACTTTTATCGTTGGAACTGAAACAACAATTTTTCAAATTCATAAATAAAATATGCATTTTGCATAGATTTCCATTTCTTTCAATTAGCATGTTAAATAATCATATTGAATTCTATAGAAAATATAGAAAAGCCAAAAAGAAATTCACAAAAAAAAAATAAATAAAATAAAACCAATTCGAATTTTCTTCTAAATATTTCAATAAATTTGTTGTATACATTAAAATAATTTTTTTTAAAAATAAATTAAAGTTAATGTGCACATTGACTTTGGTTACAAATCGAAATGATAAGACTTTCTGTAAAAGCAGCGTAGTGTTGTGGATCTTATTAAGCACATACTCACACACTACGTACATATTTCCTTAGTGTGAGTGCTAAGACTTTTGGACTTTTGCATAATCTCTTTGTTAGAAAATCTCAAAGGAGAAGAAAATAAATGAGCGCAGCTTGGATTCTAAGTGAGAGCGCCTTTGTGGAAGATGAGCTTACAGCGCAATTATGGTGTGTGGGAGAGAGATGACAAACATAGTAGCTCACGCTTGAATCGTTTAACAGTGCGAGTTGCTTAAGTTATGCAAAGAGCGCGTGAGCAAAGGCGAGTGAGCAGCACAGATAATGTGAGCTTGGGAATTCTCTTTGATATTTAATCCATTTTTCGATAGACCTGAGCTAAAAACGAACATTTAGTTCGTATGCTGGCGATCACTCATGTTTAATTGCATGGGCAACACAATAAATTAAATTAAATTTATTGCAATTAGCTTGTGTGTTGCTAAGAGTAAATTACTTAAAGTCAATAAATAAATACATATGTATGTATGTGCTATATAAACTCACACATAAATAAATCTTTTTTTTTATATCGCGAAATTTAAATTTTGCCACCATAACAAATTAAACTACTGTTTTATAGATATTTAACAAATAATCCAACTTGAGCAGCAGAGCTATTTAAAATTCGATTTAAAAGAGAGTATAAATGTCCGTGAGGACACATACATATTTATAAGTGTATAATTACCGCTGTTTATGTGTGTGTGAGTTGCATTAAGGAGAGCAATTTCAGTTGTGCATTAAGAGGCTCTTTTTTCGAAGAGAGTGAATTTTGGCTGTCGATTGAGTAATATGGTCGGTCGTAAGCAGCTACACACAGTGAGCGAGCAATTCTGAGTAAACGCGAGCGACATTGCAATATGCCGTTATTTTAGTTGTGCATTAAGAGACTGGACAACAGTGTTCTGCAGTTGCTTACAGAGAGCAATCAATGCGGAGTGAGCGAGAGCGAAAACTGTGCACTCTTTCTAAGCTATATTGGAGTACTGTGCTAAAGTGAGTGAGCGAGCGAGCAAGCAAATAATCTTCATTGGAGGCAATTGTTTTGGTGTGAGACTGCTTAGAGCAGCTGCTCGTTAAAATTTAAAATTTAGTCCGCCCGCTGCTGCTGTGCTGATCGGTCGTGTTCTTGTGTACTGGAGGCGCAGTGTTATCAAGTAAATCAAATTTAAACGCTGCAAGTATAAATGTTCTTCACATTTTGCATACAATTATGAAAGTTACATTCTGAGATAGATGCGAGTTTCGGGCCAAATCAGTTCCATGGCGTGACGCGAGGTGAGCAGCGTGCAGAGAGTTCTAACGGCAGCATTGCTGCTGCCCTGCAGCGTTTGGATCTTGGGCCAAATGTTGCACTGCCACATGACGTGCAACAGGCACTGCTTGCTATGGCAATGCTTCTCGCCCAGCAGAAAGAGGACGACGAGTATGTTGCGCAACAGCTGGACGGGCAGCTCCAGGCGCAGCAGCTCACAGATGGCATGCAGAGCGCCGCAGTCAATAAAATAATCCAAATAGAACCTGCACAGGTGCAAGGCAAGGCTAACCAGAGTCCAGCCGGCGGCCAGACGCACTGCCTCGTCCTTCTCCTGCTTGCTGGCGCAGTAGACGATCTTCTTGAGCAGACCGAGCTCCACGAAGTGCTCTAACTTGATGCATCTGTTGTCTATGATGCCGCCCATCAGCTGCAGCACGAGCACACGGATATCCGGCCGTCCGCCCAGCACCAAGCCATGGATATGCAGCAGGATGCTCTTGGGAAAGCGGAACAGAGCCTGACGCCGACGATACTCCAGGCAGACGTTGGCCACCACGAACAGCGCCTCGCGCTGGATCTCGGGCAGGGGGCTGAGCACGAAGCGCACCACGCGGCTCAATAGCTTCGACTTGACCATCGCCGGCACCATGGTCGAGTGGTATTCGGAGATGAGGCGAGCCATCTGCAGCGTGGGCATCAGCAGCTCCACGTCCTGCGAGTGATGCAGGAGGGCGGGCAGCGCCTGGGCAATCTTCCGTATGGCACTGAGTGTGGGCCCGGGCACCTTGTAACGCAACACCTGATAGAGCAGCCACAGCACCTGGCCCTTGTCGCATTGCTGCACTGGCTGCTGGCCGCGCCGGCGATGCGTCAGCATTTGCAGCAGCTCGGTGAGCAGGCCCGACTCGACGACAGCGTCCCGCAGCCGCCAGCCGGAGACGAGGACGTTGCTCAGCAGGGCGAGGCAGCAGCATTTGATGGTGCCGCGCAGCTTGGGCAGCTGCAGCATTTCACGCATCAGCGCGAGCAAATCGGTGGTCAGCACCAGACGCTTCAGGTCGACCTTGGTGCAGTGGGTGGTCATCTCGTGCAGCACGCGCAACGCCTTCACGCACTGACGCGGCGAGCGCTGCGGTCCCGGCTCACGCAAATATCCCAGCAATCCGGGTATCAGGCAGCCCCTCCAGCTCAGCTCCATGTTCGCCAGCAGCCAGTGAGCATAGCCCTTGGCCGACTCCAGCTGGTTGTCCATATACTGAAAGTTACCCAACTTCTCGCACACAAAATTTAACTCCTCTGTGGTCATGATGAGAGTGATGAGAGTGAACCCTCAGTCTCGATCCGTTCCGAATTAACGATTGTCTCTAGCAACTTGTACAATTTCAATGTTGTGTTATTTTGTTTTGTTTCTGTATTTGAAATGTGATTTATTGTCCTACGACTGCTCTCCAGAACTATATAGTTCATAATATGATATTGTGCACGACGAGGTGCTAGCGTTTCGCTCTGTATGCGAGATGTGTTTGTCATGGCATGCCCAGAGAGGGGGGATTTTAACATTCATAGAAAATGTAGAATACATAGAATATATAGAATACATAGAATATATAGAATATATAGAATATATAGAATATATAGAATATATAGAATATATAGAATCTATATAATACGTGTAATATATAATATATATAGAATAGAATATATGGAAAACATAGAATATATAGAATACATAAAATATATAGAATACATCGAATATATAGAATATATAGAATATATAGAATACATAGAATATATATAATCTATATAATAGGTGTAATGTATGATATATATAGAATAGAATATATGGAAAACATAGAATATATAGAATACATAGAATATATAGAATACATTGAATCTATATATATTATAAAAGCTATAATATATATAGAATAGAATATATGGGAAACATAGAATAAATAGAAAACAGAAAACATAGAATACATATGGAATATATAGAATGTATAGCATAGTATAACATAGAAAACAAAAAACATAGAATAAATAGAATTATAAAATCTATATAATATATAATATATAATATATAATATATAATATATAATATATAATATATAATATATAATATATAATATATAATATATAATATATAATATATAATATATAATATATAATATACAATATATAATATATAATATATAATATATATAGACTACATAGCATACATAGGAAACATAGAAAACGTAAAACACATAGAATACTTAAAATTAATATAATAAATAAATAATATAGAATTTATAAAATATATATAGTAAAAGTAGTAATAATAGAAGTAGTAGTAGTAGAAAAAGTAATAGTATTAATAGTAGAAGTAAAAGTAGTATTAATAGTAGTAGTAGCAGTAAAACTGGTAGTAGTAGAAAAAATAGTAGTATTAATAGTAGTAGTAGTAGTAGTAGTAGTAAAAGTAGAAGTAGTAGTGATAGTAGTAGCAGTAAAAGTAGTAGTATTAATAGTAGTAGTTCATAAGATATGCACTACCTACCTACCTATCCATTTGCACCTCTCCAGATATTAATCCGGCCGTCCTTCACCTCCCATTTTGCTATGCCTTAAAAAGCTACTTAAAGATTTATTGATTGGCAAGTTTCGATAATGCCTTCAATAATTATTTGCACAAAAGTTTCCCTGAGATCTAATTTCAATTTCATTTGCAATGGCTGGGTCAACACAACGTGGCTGTTGGCCACGTTACAACAGTTACAGCCCCAACAAGTTTCGGACCTAAAAGAAATTGTAACTTCTGACCTTCATTTGTAGGCGCAGTACGAACTATCGGCACTTGAAAGTTTTCCTTTCTTGTATAAATATGTGTGTGTGCGGTGTGTGTGTGTGTGTGTGTGTGTGTGTGTGTGTGTGTGTGTGTGTGTGTGTGTGTGTGTGTGTGTGTGTGTGTGTGTGTGTGTGTGTGTGTGTGTGTGTGTGTGTGTGTGTGTGTGTGTGTGTGTGTGTGTGTGTGTGTCTACTTAAGGTTCAACTGCGCTTTTCCCCACTCCACACACTTGGCTTACTTAATTGCCTTGACTACTTGCTTTTCCGTTTCACTTTGGCTGCCTTTTCATCTGCTGCTTCTTCCTCGTCGCTCCTCATCCTCATTCTGCTGCTCCGCAAATCTCAGTTGTTGAGCTGTCCAGCATGCTGCTCTGGACTTTTTCGCTCTATCCATCCCTCCCTCTCTCTCGCTCTCTCACTCTCTCACTCTGTCTCTCTTCATCTCCCGCTCTTTCGCTCTTATTAAATTTACAATTGCATGGATTATGTCAGACTGTGAAGCAGCGTTAAGGAGCTCAGCTGTGGCTCAATGTAGCCACTAGACTTCGATTTTTGCTGTCAGCCAGTCGAGACGAGACGAGACGAGACGAAGTGGGGGGAGATGGGGGAGAGCGTGGCTCCTTCAACAGCCACACAGATTTCCTAAAGAGCTTTAAATGCCAATCAAGCGGCTCTGATTGCAAAATTCTCTGTATAGAAATAGACTTCAGAGTGTGTGTGTGTGTGAGTGTGTGTGTGGGTGTGGGTGTGGGTGTGGGTGTGGGTGGCAACTAGGTCGACACTAAAGTCCAGCTGATAATTAATAAATTTCTGGCGTTGTCTTAAGTCGATTCTCACTCGGGCAAACACATACATAAAATCATTTATTTATTTATGTTTGACATATTTACGAGTTTAATTGGACAGATAGATACCCTATGCATGACGGACTGAGGCCAATAGCTGTCAATGAGGAAAGCTAATTGAAAACATACATAAATAGAAACTTATATAGATATAAATAAATATTTAAAAATTAAAAAATAATAATTTTGGAACAAATGATATAAAGTGAATAAAGAATTTTAATTCTTAATTTTTTTTAATTCTAAATTTATTTTATTTAATTTACTATATTTTTTTCAGTTATAGGATAACTTATATTCGAGTATGTTGCGGAACAATTTTTATTACTTATTATTATTTATTTTTTATTATTATTTATTTTAATTTTAATTTAATTTTATGCTCGTTAAGAAATTCAAAAGCCATTTCAGGGTAAATGGCAATAAATTTCTATATGTATATATAGCTTACATCTTTAGGTCGAGCTGATTTAAGGCAAAATTTATTAAGTGTAATAGGATTGGGAAAGAGTATTACAGTACAAACTGCAACATATAAAATGTTAGATAAAGCTCTGGAAATATTTTTATATAAACGTATTAAGGTGTATTTCACAGTTGAGTAGACAGAAGCAGAGAATGACATAAATAATAAAAAATCAATATTAAAATATTTAAGATAAATAGAGAAAAACTCACATATTAAAAATGAAAGGGTATCTGAAAGTCGAGTAGTCTTAACCTTTCATTTATACAATCTTAAAGACTTTAATTACAAAAAAAAAACCATTAATATATGTCTATAAAAAAAAACAAATTACAGGGTATCTCAAAGACGACTCAATTAATACTAAGAGCCAGCGTAGGACTTATTTGAGCTTACCATCAACTTCCAAAGTGTATTTACGCATAAGCTGTTAGCAAAAGACATAATTTATTAGCTGACTGTGATCAATACTCAAATATAAATAAATAATAATAAATTTCCCTTGCTGTTAGGCGCTCCGCGTATGAAACTCAGATATAACGCTAAGTCTAGTTTGAGAGAATATAAATCTTAAAATAAGTCTTTATAGGATATCTCGGAGTCTGCCAAGCTTGGTGTTTAGGTCATTGTGAAAGCCAGTCACAATTTCCATGAGAGATTCTCTGCGATATTCCTGGGGATATTTTTGGGGAGGTTTCTTGGGATATTCTTTGAGATATGCCTAGGGATATTTTTTGGCATATTCTTTGAGATATTCCTAGCGATATTTCTTTGGATATTCTTTGAGATATTCCTAGGAATATTTCTCTGGATATTCTTTGAGATATTCCTAGGGATATTTCTCTGGATATTCTTTGAGATATTGCTAGGAATATTTCTCTGGATATTCTTTGAGTTATTCCTGGGGATATTTCTCTGGATATTCTTTGAGATATGCCTAGGGAAATTTTTTGGCATATTCTTTGAGATATTCCTAGAGATATTTCTTGGGATATTCTTTCTAATATTCCTGGGGATATTCCTTGGGATATTCTTTGAGATATTCCTAGGAATATTTCTCTGGATATTCTTTTTTGATAGGGTTATTTTTAGGGATATTTCAGAAGGAATATGATTATATGATATGATTTGAGATATTCCTTGCCAACTTGTAGTTTATAGGATATTTTACAGTCTATCATCTATTTTATTTCAAGGCAAATAGCCTTTGGTATTTGGTATGCCAGTTGCCATCAGTCAGTCAAGTCAATGTTTACTTGCTGCTATATGGAATACAAATATAAATTTTGTATAGGATATCTGCAGGTCTATCAAGCTGTTGCCTATATACACCTGCTATCTGTATATATATATAGATTTGGTTGCTTTTCTTGTTGCTGTCGCATTTCTCAGTCTGTTGAGCTCTGAGCCAACCATATTTTAGCGCTTGTCATTTGTCTCACGTTTCTTAATTAGCTGCCGGATAATGGGGCCGCAGCACGTGCTGCTGAGGTAAACAAACAGAGTGAAAAACGAAAAACAAAAACAAAAACCTTAAATTTTTGGTCATTAATTGTTACGCAATTTAATTGCAAAATAATTGGCAAAAAATTTCATTACAAAACTCGAACGAAACAAGAAAAGCAAAAGAGAAGCGAAGCGACTCGTCTCGTCTCGTCTCGTCTCGTCTCGTCTCGATGCTTGGTGAGTGGCGCTTTGACAACTTCTGGTGCGACTTCGACTTCGGCTTCGACTTGGTCTTGCTCATTTTCTTGTGCTTTAGCTGCTGCTCAGGATATTCGAGACAGGATTATAAATCAATTTGGTAAAGCTGCCAGGATGACAGCATAACGACAACCAATGCAAAAAGTTCTACCCACACTCACAGGCGTCTTTAAGCTGCTTTTGATACAGTTGCCCCCAGCTCTCAACTCGCTCAATCTATGTACGACAGCATAATGTATGTAGCTCTCTCTCTCTCTCTATGTATATATATATTTATATATATATATATATATATATATATATATATATATTCAAAGCGATATACATAGTCGTAGGCGTCGGCGATTTGTTTTGTTTGCCATTAGGTTTGCAGCTATTGAATTTCATTGTGCTGCTCCCTGTGCCGTAATAAATTTAATATGGGTCATTTGTATGACATTCTGGGGCGGCTCTTCACTCTACCTATCTGACAAGCCCCCACCGCCCTACCTTGCTCCAACTCTTGTTTGGCTTTTTTTTGTGCTGCTCTCATCGTCTATCACACTGGGCCTCAATGTGTGTGTGTGTGTGTGTGTGTGTGTATGTGTGTATGTGCGAGGGTGGCTCCATCATTATACATTTCAAGCAGCCGAGAGCGAGACCTTAGCGAAGATAAACAAATTTAGAAACTGGTTAAGCTCAAAGCCTTTGAGCACTTTCTATACATATTCAATCAAAAATAAAATATTCTTTAATGAAATATTAAATGTTTTATTTTTAACAAAAAACTATTTAAAGCCTCAAGATAAAAGTCTAAGCTTATATAATATGCACATTATATAAGGCATTGGAATGGAGGAAATTGGGAATGAATTAGATTTTATAATAATATTTGAACTAAATAAAGAAATCATTTTTCTTAAAAATAGATTGCAATTTTTATGTAAATTTACATATGTAAATATTTATATATATATATATATATATATATATGTACATAAATGTTAAGGGCAATATATATGGTATATAAAATTGTAAAGAAAATTTTAAATTAAATTTTCCAACTTCCTCCATTCAAATATCTTATATAATATGCATACCTCAAAAATTGACTATTTTCCATATTATTAAAGTTATAGGCTCAAAATGTATTTTCTATTGAACTATGTTTAGATTTTGAAAGATTATTTTACAATTTTTAATTAATATCAGCTTTTAGTTTAAAATTAAAACTAAAAAAAAAAACATTTATATAAATCAAAATATTTATATAATAAGGAAATAAATAAATATAATAAAAAACATGTATATTAAAATTTAAAAAACTAAGTTTTAATAACTAATAATAAATTTAAAACTTTATTACGTAAGTAAAGGATAGAAAAGAATTTAAAAAAATGTATTTCTTTATATTTATATTATTTTGTAAATTGAATATTTTTTTAATTTTTTAAATTTGAAATCATGGTAACCATGCAAATATATATATATATATATATATATATACATATATATATATAATATATATATATATATATATATATATATATATATATATATATATATATATATATATATATATATATATATATATATACATATATATATATATATCAAGCTGCATTTACTATTCTTTATTCCGTTTCATCATTGATGCAAAAAGGCAAATAAATATTTGTGTTAAACGCTGAAACTTCATAGTGTTAGACGAGTTAATTTGCTTTTGCCTTTGCCTTTGCCTTTTTGGACTTAATAAAAAAACTGCAATTTTTTTTTTTTTTTTTTTTTTTTTTTTTGCAAGATTCTGCAAATGTTTGCAAAGGTCAAAATGTCTTTGCGTAGTTTCTTGTTGTTTTTCCCCATTTGGCTGCTGCTGCTGCAGTGCTCTTAAGACCAAGTTCTTCTGTTGGCCAGGGTCTAGACTTTCTAAATAGTTGTTGATTTGCCCTCTCTCCGTGTCGGAAATTTTCTCGGCTGTTTTGCCTGCGCCTTTTCTTGCTTTCTTCTACGTTTTTTTAGGTAGATTTTTTGTTGCTGCTGCTGCGGCTGCTAATTTTGGTTTTTGCTTCGGTTATTCGGCCAAAGCCTAACAAAAGGCGCAACAAAGCGTATGGCGAGGGGCGTTTCCCAACCCGCTCTCCATCTCTTTCTCTCCTGCAGCATGCTTGGCTTCTCTTTACTTTTCTTCTTCATTTTTTTTTTTTTTTTTGGTTAGCCAAGCTCTCATCGATGGGCCACGTCCTTTTTGCTTGTCTTTCTGCCAATGACATGTTGCAAATTAAAAAAGGGTATGCCTGAGCAATCCTGTTGCGGTCAGAGCTGGGGAGAGTGGCGCAGGCAGCCAAGTCCGGTTCAGTTCAGTTGAGTTCAGGGGTCAAGCGAATGCTTTGCGTCCGGTAACAGCATTTTAATGATGCCCATTTTTGTGGCCAGGGTCGAGCAGCAACAACAACGACAGCAACAATGACAACATTTGGCCACATAATTTGATGACAAACAATTTGAGCGTAAGTTTTTGTCTTTGAAGACGTTAAAGTTATATAATATATACATATATATTTTATATACAAATTGCAACAGTTTCAACTTGTGTCACTCTGTTCGTTTGCATAATAGAAAGACAAGCAACAAACATGCTGAATATGCCAGAAAAACTTTCTTCAGCTGCTGAAAATTTTGTTGAGAATTTTCCAAAAAGAGGCGACGCCAAAAGCCAAGCAAAGCCACGCCCAGCCAAGCGGAATTTAATAAATGCCATCCATGTCTTCTTTTCCTACTGAGGCGTAGCTTTGAAGTTTAACTAAAAGTTGCTTGCCACAAAATTTGTCAACTTAAGAAATGGCTAAGGAATCTTAGCCAAATCTTCGATTGCCAATGCTTGACAATAATTGTGAATATATCGAATTCTTGTATGTGAAAGTTAAAGGAAATTTCAGAGAAACTAATTTATTTGATTGAATACCAATATATATCTTATTCAATTAGCACAAAGCCAACTAATATTGTTCATTTGACTAGAGTACTTCAATTATTTATGTCAAGAAATTTATTTGCTTAAATTCGTAGCATACTTTTGAGCGCAACAGTTCACAATATATTCAACAGAGCAAAAGAAATTTGAAAAAGAGCAACTGTTGAATTTTAAATTAAAAATATTTTAGTAAATAAATTGAATGCAAATATCTAAGCTACGTAGCTTGATAATTCTTTACTGTTATAAAGTAATTTAATCATTTATTCAATCAAATTGCTTTGTAACTAAATATAGCATACTTTTCTGCGCAAAGCTTCGACATAATGGCCATAAGCAAAAAGAGTATCTGTTGTATATTTTAAATAACTTTTATAAATCAAATTGATAAATATAAATACTTAAGCTTCTTATGTTGCACATTTATTGATTTTATAAAAAAATTCGTAATTTTGCCCAATGAAATGTATTTGTCAAAAGTCATAGCATACTTATGAGGGCGAGCCAAAAATAGATTTCTAAGCATATTTTAATAAAATAAGTAATAGTATACAAATAATGAGAAATTTGAAATTAAAATCAAATATTTAAGCAAAATTTAAGCATTTTTCTCATTGATTTAAGGCAACATTTTGACTTTAATAACATTCCCATCAATCTCTAAGCACAATATTAGTTGAAAACAGATTTTAATCGGAGCTTGAGCCAAAGCTGAATTGTGATGGCCATATATTTCTTAAAGTTATAATAGGTAAAGTAAATCTTTGGCTAAGTAATTGTTGACTGTCAATATTTGTGATATTCGAAGAGAGCAAAAAGTGTTTATAAGTCAAGTGAAGCGCAGGACTTGACATTCAACTTATGCGAGCGACCCTTTTTTTCCTCCTGCAGAATCTCTGCACTAATAAGGTAAATAAAAGGATGCTCTATATATAAATGAGACTGTGTGTGTGCGTTTTGTTTGTTCCTCTTTTGATGTTGGCATTTTGAAAATCTCTGCACCGCAAAGCCTGTCAACCATCACAAGTGAGTTGTCGTTGTGTGTGCGGGGTCGACTTCGGCTACGGCTACGGCTACGGCTACGGCTATGGCTTCGGCTTCGGCTTCGATTATGCCATTTAGCAGAGCAAATAAATACAATTGCCAAGCGTCGCGTCTCAATTTCAATTGAGGCAGAGGCTGCGTGGGTGTAGCTGGCATAACTAAGACAAACAACAAGTTGAAGCGGAAAGAAAACGAGACAGGGAGAGTGAGAGAGAGAGAGAGAGAGATGTGTAAGCAGAGGAAGGAAGTAACTTGGCAAGCAAAACGTGAAGCAAGCAACTCGCAAGGAGCTTTGTTATTTTTAACAGCAATTTCCAAGAAAAACAACAGAAAGCCAAGCAGAAAGCAGGCAGAACACGAGCCGAGAGCAGAGCGGAGCTGAGTGGAGTATGTGTTGAGAGAAGAGCAGCGTCTGCTGCTACAGCTGAGCAGCAAAGTATATTTGCCGCCATATTTGAGACAACATCGCGTATGAGATACGTGTAGCATGTGTATAGATGTCTGTGTGTGTGTGTGTGTGTTTAGGTAACTCACAACACACTGGCAGAGCTACGCATTGTGCTTCCGTTTCCGCTTTGTTGAATTCCACTTGTTTACTCGATTTAAGGAAATATTACCGGCACAAACAAACAAAGTGCAGCGCGCATGCAGCACGAGGCCCCCAGCTCATATGTCTGCCTGCGTGTGTGTGTGTTGGTGTGTTGGTGTGTGTGTCTGTCGAATAGACAAGTCATAAGTTTTTATGCTTCGTTGGAGCCAAGTAGTAAGAAATTTTTATGCTTTGAAAGTTGCCGTAATAACTCACACAAAAAATACAAACTGAGCGAGTAAAAACGTTAAAATGCATAAACAAAAAAAAAACAGAGAAAATAAAAAATGTTATATATATAAATATAAAAGTGAACGAAACTCTAATGCTCTATAAATAGCCAGGAGCCTGAACTTCAAATAATAAAAGCAACTTTCCTTAAAATTGAATTTATGTACTTAAAGTTAGTTTGCTATTGTTTTAGAAACAACAATTTGCAAGAGGCTTCAGGTAATATGGTAGAAAAATAGTTGATTTTGTAAAACTTTGTAGTTATCTAGCTTATATAAAAGATTTACAAAATTCGATAAAAAAAAATTTATTATATTAAAATAATTTAGAATTAATTTTTAAAATATTCAAAATTATTGATAACAAATATGAAAACATTTTTAATAATATAATTTTTAATTAATTTTTTTTAAGTTCGAAACAATTTTAAGTTTATTATATTTTTATAGCCAAAATTTTTAAATACATATATTTTTAAGACATTAAATTTTGTATACGAATTTTGAATTATAGCTTATAGGAATAAAGGCAATCTATAAATAGTTTATAAGCATTTGAAAGCTCTCCTTAATTTTAGTTAAGTTTTGGTATATAGTAATATTTAAAAACTTCTGTATATATTTTTTAAATATTTTAATTAATTTTAAAAAATATAATGAATATAAAAATTCTATTAAATATATTGTTATATTAAAAAATAAATAAATATTTTTTTTATTTCTAATAAATTCATATTGAATACTTTTCAATATTTATTATAGTATATATTTTTGTATAATTTTATAAACATTGAACTGTAAGCCGAATGCGATTCTCAGCAGCAAACTCGCTCTCTACCTCTCGCTGTTAGCCCTTCAAAGACGTTTACGACCTTGTTTTCATATCACTCTAATTGCTGCTTTTAAGTTACTTTTGGCTCTGCTCAAGGCTGTTTATTTTAGATGTCAATTCTCAACATTGTTTTCTTAAGACGACTCCCAGCTGAGCTGGTTAATTATCAGTTTTTATTTATTTATTTTTTTTTTGTTAATTGCGCAAAGTTAAACTAAAGATTAACGACAATTGTCTGGTCATAAATTTGCCAAACAGGATAAGAAAATACGTTACATGCTCTAAGTAAGGCAGGGCATTTGAGAAAAAAACAGCGGGAAGAAAAAGATATATAAATAGAGTGAGTGTGAGGCAGCTACAGCTGCTGTGTGTGTGTGTGTGTGTGTGGGTGGGTGTTAAATCAGAGGATTGAGTGCGATGCACAGGACTAACAGGAGCAACAATAATAGCAGGCGAACACGTGTTTATGCATATATGTGTGTGTGTGTGAGTGTACGTTGAGAAGATTGTTATAAGTTGCAGTTGAGCGGATATTTTGTACTTCAGTGGCTACGGCAATTGAGAAAGGAAGCGAAGCTGCAACAGACTGTGGTAAATTAAGTGGCAAATAAACAGAACCTTCTTGAGGCCACTAAAAGATGCATAACGAGCTTTAAAATGCTTCTCCTGGTTTTTAAAACATTTTTAAACGAATTTTCAACTCACTCCACACTCCACTCAGGCAGTCTCATCTCATCTCTCTATCTCTTAAAGGTAAATCTGCCGTTGTCTTCGTGCATATAAAAAAACATAAAAAAAGCCGCTTTATTGTCAATTTTAATACGTTTTGCATTTTATGCGATTTGCACAGGCACAGGCAAATAATCCTTTGCCTTTGTCATAAAAAATGAAGGCGGAGGACAGTCAGGAGTTGCAGAAAGGAATAAAAAAAATATATATATAGAGAGAGAGAGATAGAGAGACAGAGAGACAGAGAGAGAGAGAGAGAGAGGGCGAGAGAGTCTGAAGTTTACGAGCGTCTCTTGTGCTCACATCTTGAGTGCCCTTTGACATGACATTCAACAGCTTTACGTGCGCTCGTGCCTAATTTAAGGATAAGGCGTGGCGCACGCTCACCACCCTCAGCCTGGCTTGCTTGCTGAGATTTAACCTTTTTGGTCTTTAATCGAATTTATGCATTAAACAAGCAGCGGACAGCAGCAGCAGCAGCAGCAGCCAGACCAGTTTACTTTACTTCACTACACTTGACTTGGCTTCAGTTCACAGTCATTTCCGGCCGCTTGGCAGCCACTTAAAGGGATTAAAACTTTCCATAATATAATATCATTTCAAATTGTCAGTGAAATCAACTGAAATATTTACTTATACTATAGACACGCCCACTCTCACTTTCAGTGTCACACCAACACCTCTGCCTACCACCATTAGCAGGTCACAAGATTGTCAACCATATGGAAGAGTCGCAATTTCTCGTATAGCTAATCCGCTTAGCATTACGATAACTTAACTTTTGAGCCATTTAAATCAGTGCTCGGGCTTGTTTGTGACTTTTGGGTCGCGATAACAGTCAACGGCGGGGATTACGCAGCGACAGGGAGACAGGGTATGTGTGGTGGGATGGGGATGGAGCCAGGCCATAGGGGAAGCTCTCTGTTTGTTGGAGCATCAATTACAGCGACAGACGCCAGTTTCGCCTAATAATGCAGAAAATGCCAAACAAAGTGTTTAACGTTGTCAATTTAACAACCTCGAGCGCTTTTTTATGGCGCACGCTATCCCTGCGCCCTCGCCCGATCCGCCCACCACTTCCACAAACAGGCGTACGACAATAGCAACAGCAACAACAACAGCGACTACGGTTACAACAAGAGCAACAACAGCGTGAACGCTGGAGCAAAGTTAAACAAAGGCCCACAGAAATGCACAGTGGAGCAAATGTTAAACAACTTGGCGTATACTTGATGTTGACTAAATGAATGTTAATACTATGCTTAGTAGTCGTATTATAATATATATTGTATTAATTAATGCAAAGTTTATAGAAGATATTATCTCATTCGCTTTAACCAACAAAAAACATATACAAATATTTCCAACTTGTTTAGAGTCAAAGCTTAAAACTTCGCAGGAATATATTTTGATATAAATAAAAAAAAACGATATATTTTATTTTGATTTTATTTCATTTTAAATTTCGTATTTTTTTCCATAAATAATATAATAGTAATAGTAATACAAATAAGTAAAAGCTTACAACAAAATTTAATTTTCCATTCATTATTCATTATTTATTATTATTGTTTTTTTTATATTTTTTTATTTTAAATCCTATTTTTAATTTCTTTAACTAAATTATATTTTATATTATGGTATTATAATATATATATATATATATATATATATATATATATATATATATATATATATATATATATATATATATATATATATATATATATTTATTTATTTATTTATTTTTATAAAATATTATGTGTTATTTTATTTATTATTTTCTATCCTGTTTTTAATATTTGTATTCAACTTTATTATATTTTATATACTTTTTTTTATATTTTATATTATTATTTTTATATTTTAAATGTTTATTTAAAATAAATTATTTTATTATTATAAAGCTAGTAAGCGCTTTTTGAGTAATGCAAATATTTTAATTTAATTTATTTACTAGATCTCATATTATTTTCCTACAGCTATAGAGGTCTTTAGACGTTCAACTTGATATATTTATTTATGTTTATATTTTCTTCCATTTAACTTTCAATATTCGCCTAGCAAACGATGCGATCTGAATCTGATTTCGCTTTCAATTTGGATTCGTTATGAACGTGCCTCATCAATCTGTTGAATTTTTGATGCGAACTCAATATTTGCACACTTAATAGCTTCATTTGCGGCACTGTGGCACATGCGGAGACAATGTCACGCGAGCGCCACACACAGAGAGACAGAGAGACAAAGGAGCAGAGAGAGAAGGATAGAGATAGAGGAGGCTGAGAGCCAGGCAAAGGGTGTGCGCATAAAGCGGATGCTTGGCAAAAGCTGCGGCAAGCTTGGCTCCTCCATGCACGATTCTGGCACGCCGCAGATGCTAAGGCACACAAACACACACACAGACAGCTTCAGCAAGTGAGACAGAGAAACACGCATCGTCAGGCAACACACATGTTAACATAAACGTCAAACACACAAAAGGCCGCCAACAACGCCTCGCTGGCTAGAAATGGACCCTAGTTGGGATAGACTAACGTTGCCAGGGCTAACAACGTGTGTGGGTGGTGGAATAGGGGGTGTGGGGTGTGGTAGCTGGAGCGAGTTATTGGCTGGGGAATGCTGTTCATACATTGCCTCTAAGTGGCGCAGTTTTTGCGCCGATTATCTCGAAGCATTCGCAGCGAAACGTTAAGACTGTTCAATTTTGGCAATTGATTGCCCGTTTTTCTTGGCGAATATCTATGTGTGTGTGTGTGTGTGTGTGTGTGTGTGTGTGTGTGGATATATGTGATTGCTATCTATAGTATCCATAGCAAAGCACACAGACAGAGACATAAATACTTGAAGCTGCCTGATGACCGGCAGCCCACCAGCTCAGCTCGGCCCATATTCTCGGCCAACAAATGGGCGTGGTCATGTTGCCTGCTACACTACATTAAGCTAACTAATGATGCATGCCAAAAGACAGCAACAACAACGACAACGACAATAAGCAACAACAATGAAAGCACAACAACTAGAGCTCACGCAGCCAGCAGAGATAAAAAATTATGAACGCAAATCTTCAATATACACGCACACACAATCAGGGCACCCACCCACACACACGTACACAATCAAGTCACACACACACATACATATTAAAACTGGACCCTTAGCTGGACCTGAACCTGTGCCACAGTTAATTGAAGTCATAAAAAGACAACAACAAAAGACAACAAACAAACATCTTTTATCTGAATTTTGTTATTGTTGCTGTTGTTGTGCGTGTGAATTGCTCTCCTGGTTTTTTTTTTTTTTGTATATTTTTATAACTTGTTTGTTTGTTTTTTTTTTTTTTTGCCTTTGCTTTTGCTTTCAGTCTTGCCTGTTGGCCTCAGTCTATTCATTTTGTATACCCTACAAATAAAATTAAAAATAACCAAAAAATAGGCAACTATTAAAAAAGTGGTTGAATCTATGAGATAAAGCAGCTTTTGTATGCATATAAATAAATAAATATATTACATAATAAATTTAGGTAGTTTTTGGATTTTCCTACCCATTGTTTAAACAAGCAAAAACAACTTAACAGCAAAATACCTGTGTATATTTTATAGTGCTTGGAAAGTGCTGACAAGTTTAATAAACTTTTGTTAAAATTTAAGCAGAGTTTACTCCACAGCAGAGGCGACTTGAAAACAAAATAAAAGCCTGTCAAAGCTGAAGCAAAAAAAATAGTTTTTTTTTTTAGCCAGTTGACTGCAGTCTCAGTAATTTCAGACAAAGTTCAGTATAAAAAAATATATATATATAAAATAAAATAATAATATAATAATAATATATCCGCATGCTAATTCTTAAAAAAAGAAAGAAGTAAATTAACTTTAATAATTTTCTCAATATATAATAAGAAAAATACTTTTTCAATTATTTCTTATAATAATCAATATTAATATTCAAAATACAAAAGCCAAGTAAAAATAAATATAATATATAATAAATTATATATATAAATATATAATTTATAATTAATTTATAATAATAATTTATAATATATAATTTATTTATAATTTGTATACAAAATTTGTATATTCTTTACCCGATCTATAAATTCTTATATTCCTTACACCAGGATATTTTCTCCAGGATATTTTCTAGTCAGTGCATTCGCAACTCGCAGCTTCGCTACTTGTTTCTTAATTTTCTTCATTTTCTTTCTATTTTTTGTTGTTGTCGTTCGTAAAACGATAAGGACGATTTGTCATGGCAGGACACAGAGATTAAGTTGCATTGGCGCCAATTTCCCTCAGCCTTCTGTGTCCATTTATGGATAGTCACTCGCCTCGGCCATATCGACGCTTCATAAAACTTAAGTAGCTGACTGACTGCCTGCCTGCCCTACCCTGTTCGCCTCTCGCACAGAGTCGATGGCATCAAATTGAATTGGGCCAAGGCCCTTGAAGTTGTCAAGGAGCTGGAAATTATTACAATGACAACGACCATTGCTTATGGCTGCTGATCAAAGGCAAAGTATCCCTTCCTCAACACTGTAATGCATTTCAGCTCAAAGTAAGAAAAAACCGAAATTGGAGAAAAAAACAAAATGCAAAGTATCTCACACAAAGGACACTTGCGTAAAATGCAATACAGTGCATTATAAGCATTCATATATACACATAAGTATATATATACTCACTCATATTGCATACTCATCATGCCCACAATGTGTATATATATATATTTAATATATATAAAACACCTACGAAATAGCGATGGCAAGCAACATTATTCTTTGGAATGCTGTGATTTTTTAGCACTGCGATGAATTGAATTTGAATTTATTTTTATACCTAGACAAATCAAATATTTATATATAATATATATATATATATATATTATACTCTAGTCAAAAGAGCAGTAATTACTGCCTGTTGTTTCTTATATTACAATTTATATAAAAATATATATATTAAACATTTTATATATATGTATAAGATAAAATAAAATATTTAAATATATATATTTTAACTTTTATAATAATAGATTTAATAAATAAAATAATATTTTATTTTAATTTTATATTTCTAGGTTTTTAAATTTTGTATAGCAGCAAAATAAGTTTTATTAAATTATATATTATACTTATATGTAGTATATAATAATTTAATTATATAATAATAATAATATTATTATAGTATATAATTATAATAAAATTCCAATTCCATTATTTAAATCATATAAATATATATTGAATAAATTTCTAAAAATTTCTCAACATAAATATAATTTTTAAATTTATATTTATTAACATATAAATATATTTATGAAAATTTTGATTATTAATTAGTATCTTCAAATTACATTCAATTTTCGCTTTTTTCAATATTTTTATTAGTTTGTTTTACATCATCAAAATGCTTTTAATTAAAATATTTCTCATCGAACTATTTGAACTATTTGATTCATAGATGGCATAGAGCTTTGAGCTAATGCCATAAAGCTGTCAATGAATTCCACCAAAAACTAACTAATCTTAATTAAGTTTGACAACAAATTGTGTTGTCGAGAGAGAAAACAGGGTTTTAAATCGCAGCACTTAGCACATGATTATTTATTAAAATCAAATTCATATCAGAAACGTGAATTGTGTGTGCACTAATACTCGCATCACTAGCGCCACAAATACATGCGGCACATGCATGGCATGGCATGCCATTCGAGGCGATGTATTGCATGTGTTGCATGTGTGCAATATAAATGCAATATATATGCAATTTAACGGCAACAACAAATGGACGATGTGAACATTTTTAGTAGCATTAATTATTCAGAAACCTCAAAATGGAATAACTTGTTTTACACAAGTATGTACTCCATATTGTCGGTTTGACTGCATCATGTGACCGGGCACTAATACAAAGAAAGAGAGCAGGTGGAGTGGCAGTGGCAGTGGCAATGGGAAGGGGTGACACAGACAGAGGGAGAGAGAGGGACATGAGTGCATACGTTTTTATTTGATGTCGCCTATGTGTCTGTGTGTTTGTGTTTACGCCCCTCTGGCAAATGTCGCATGTTCAAGTTGGCCAAGCATTCGTCTATGCTCGAACTGTGAATTACAGGGCATGTGTGCGGCATATTGGGTCAAATGAAAAGTTGAAAGACATTAGCTCTCAATGCTCTAGCGGAGCAAACAGAAATATCTGACAACTTTGTTTATACATCCGTGTGTGTCGGTGTGTGTGTGTGTGTGTGTGTGTGTGTGTCTATGTGTTTCTGCATTTCGTTAAGATGTTGCCGAGCATTGACAGACAACCCTCTATGCAAATTAAACTCCCTTTTTGCATTCCTTTTCTAACACAACTTTCAATCAGACGCTCAATTTAAAAGATAAGCTTAATAGATAAGTCGATCTTAAGCTTTGTTGGGACATGGTTGAAATTTTTAAATTGTTATTTTTAAATGCATAATTTTTAAAGAAAAGTTAACGTACCATAGGTGTTTCAATACAGGCTGGCAATATATTGAAATAAATAATAGATTATATTAATTTAGCTGAAATAAAAATATAAAATATATAAAAATATAAATAATAAAATAAATATTCTTCTATTAATTTAATTTTAATTCAATTCATTTGTATATACTTGCAAAATTCCTCCTCAAAAATTCCAGATTTTAATTTAAAAATAATAATATGTGAATTATCGGTTATCGATAACATCAAAAGTTTCGATTTAGACACTAGAAATTACAAATAAATTAACTAATTTCAAATTGTACAAAGATAATCTATTCCTTATCTATTTATACATATATATATTATCAAAATCAAATACAATTATAAGTTATCGATAACACAGCCCTACCACTGCAGCGGATATACCAACGCAAACAACTTAACACAGCGTACTTGTGCCCCATGTTGTTGTTAGTGACAAAAACAATTGTTCAAATTTCCAGTTCAAATGTGAAGCACAAACAAAAACAATTAACAAAAAAAAAAAAAAAAACAATTTCAAAATAATAGAAAAAAGTGAAATGCACTTTGTTTAATTAGCGCTTGTGCTGCGGGACAGCAGCTCAAGTGTTTTCATGCTGCTCTGCATGTTGGACATGAATAGGCCTTTAAGAGCGCAATAAAGAGGCAAAACAAACATATATATATATACATATACATATGTATATGTACCACAGTCACGCCCACCAATTATAATGAATACGATTCGAGTGAGTGACTGTGGGTGCGACTGTGTGTGCCTTATGCAAGTGTATATCAAAGTGTGAATGCTGCCTGGCAGCAAAACGATAATAATCTTCATTTGGCAGTGCTTTCAGTGGCCGGCCACCCAGTGGCTCGTATTTCTGCAGCTAGAACTCCAGTTTTGTGGAGCTGTTTGTGTGTGCTTTAACTGGATCTGTTTGTGTCTGGCTAACATGTCCCTAGTCTATTGTTGTTGCGGCGTGCTGTCTGCCTGCCTATACACACCATCAGCTCTCCCACTCTCTGTCTGGCAATTGATGTTACTGTAACTGACCAAAACGTCGGACGTCTTTTTGGTTGTCTATTTACAGCCGTGATTTGTCTGTGCTGTGCTGTGCTGCCTGTGTCTCTGTCTGTGTGTGTGTGTGTGTGTGTGTGTGTGTGTAAGATCCACTTCAATGTCCCGCCCCCTTTCCAAATGCTGTCTCACTAATTGGCAGTTTAACAGCATAACTGTCCGAATTTGACTCGAAGTGAGCTTATGATTATGCAATTTCAATTACAGCTGACTAATGGCCATAAGCATGTAAAGCCACAGCCAGATCCAATACCAGCAACAACTACATCGATTTTAATCAGTTGTTACTAAAGTTTGTTTTTCCAAAAATCCAACCGAAAATCTGTGAATTTTTCGTCCAAATTTGCAAATATTTCTTACAGCTGGCTCAGTTTTAATCTGCTTTGTTTTATTTGAAAATATTTACTGAGTACTTTTGCACAGCCTAAATTTCATCCAAAGATCAAAAGCATTTAAATACTTTTTGGAATGCTCACATTAAATCTGTAACTTGATAAGCTGCTTCAGCTATTATCTGTAGAATTTACACAGTCTGATGTCCTCAAGCTCATCCATCAAGGTTATGGCTGGAGAGCCGAAAAAGTTCGGCAATCTTCTTTCATAAAAATGTACAAAAATATGTAAAACTATAACAAATATATATATAAAAAATTATATATAAATATATAACATATAAAAATAAAAAAAAAATATAATATATAAAAATATAGAAAATCATTTAAGAAATATATAATGTATAAAAATATAATATATTAAAATTTATACAAATATGTAAGAAATATATAAGAAATAAGAATAAATAAGAAAATCAAAATATATAATGTATAACAATATATACAAAATTAAATTATGGAAAAATGTATACAAATATATAAAAAATATATTTTAAACAAGTAAGGAAACTCTAGTCGGAGGTGCCCGACTAGGAAATACCCTGAACCCCGCCTATTGGCGGCTTTAAATGCACTTCAAAGTTTATATATAATTTTAAATTAAATTAAAAAATTAAAAAAAAAAAAAGATTAAGTAACTTGCATAAAAAAAGTTATGACGTCAGCTTAGAGAATCGAACCCGAGACTTTATGCCGTCGATCATCGCTTCTACCAACACAGCCGTTGCAATACATTAGACTGAGATAGCGAATTCCTAAGTAAAGTTATTGAGCTACTGAGCTACTGCTACTGAGCTGCTGAACTTCTGCTTAAAATTCACTTTGAAGTGCATTTAAAGCCGCCGATAGGCAGGGTTCAGGGTATTTCCTAGGCGGGCACCTCCGACTAGAGTTGTTGTTTGTGAATTAAGTCGAATAATAATGGTAGTAGTTAGATAATGATTATTTTGATTATGCTAATGATCATTTTGCTGACCGACTCTACCGAACTAAACAGTTAGAGCTCTTATTTCCCACTCAATGATCGACTATAAGAATCGACTCATGACCTCGACCGAGCTGAGCTCGAAAGAGTTGAGCATAACTTTTGGCGGGAGTTTTGCCCGTCTTTTGCCGTCTGCCCAGTTCTTCAGTTGGTTTCCTGACCCCCTGATGGTCAGTCGTGCTGTGCAGTGTAGTGTAGTGTCTTCTCCTCCTCCTCCTCCTGCTCCTCCTCCTCTTCTTCTGGATTTGGTAAGTATTTAGTTAATAATTTTAGTATTAAGTATATTAAGCAAAATTGTATTAGTTATAACTGTTTTTTTTAAGCAAATATTTTACTAATAATTGTTTTTTTTTCCCCAATTCTCTCCTGCTGCCCTCTCTATCGCTGCTGGACTCTCCTGCTACTGGAACCTCTATCTGGATTGGATTCTCTATCTGCCCGCCTCTCTACTGCTGCCCGACTCTCAAACACTCTACCGTTAACCAACTCGCTGCTGCTGCCCGCCTCTCTACTGCTGCCCTCCTCTCTACTGCTGCCCGCCTCTCTACTGCTGCCCGCCTCTCTACTGCTGCCCGCCTGTCTACTGCTACCCGACTCTCAAACACTCTACCGTTAACCAACTCGCTGCTGCTGCCCGCCTCTCTACTGCTGTCCTCCTCTCTACTGCTGCCCGCCTCTTTACTGCTGCCCGCCTCTCTACTGCTGCCTGCCTCTCTACTGCTGCCCGCCTCTCTACTGCTGCCCGCCTCTCTACTGCTGCCCGACTTTCAAACACTCTACCGTTAACCGACTCTCTGACAGGGCTTTGGTAGCCCTAGTATAGCCCTGGTATGGTAGCCCTGGTATAGCCCTGGTATGGTAGCCCTGGTATAGCCCTGGTATGGTAGCCCTGGTATAGCCCTGGTATGGTGGCCCTGGTATAGCCCTGGTATGGTAGCCCTGGTATAGCCCTGGTATGGTAGCCCTGGTATAGCCCTGGCATGGTAGCCCTGGTATAGCCCTGGTATAGCCCTGGTATGGTAGCCCTGGTATAGCCCTGGTATGGTAGCCCTGGTATAGCCCTGGTATGGTGGCCCTGGTATAGCCCTGGTATGGTAGCCCTGGTATAGCCCTGGTATTGTGGCCCTGGTATAGCCCTGGTATGGTAGCCCTGGTATAGCCCTGGTATGGTAGCCCTGGTACAGCCCTGGTATGGTAGCCCTGGTATAGCCCTGGTATGGTAGCCCTGGTATAGCCCTGGTATGGTAGCCCTGGTTTAGCCCTGGTATAGCCCTGGTTTAGCCCTGGTATAGCCCTGGTATGGTAGCCCTGGTATGGTAGCCCTGGTATGGTAGCCCTGGTATAGCCCTGGTATAGCCCTGGTATGGTAGCCCTGGTATAGCCCTGGTATAGCCTTGGTATGGTAGCCCTGGTATAGCCCTGGCATGGTAGCCCTGGTATAGCCCTGGTATGGTAGCCCTGGTATAGCCCTGGTATGGTAGCCCTGGTATAGCCCTGGTATGGTAGTCCTGGTATAGCCCTGGTATGGTAGCCCTGGTATAGCCCTGGTATGGTAGCCCTGGTATAGCCCTGGTATGGTAGCCCTGGTATAGCCCTGGCATGGTAGCCCTGGTACAGCCCTGGTATGGTAGCCCTGGTATAGCCCTGGTATGGCAGGGCTACCATATCAGGGCTACCATACCAGGGCTATACCAGGGCTACCATACCAGGGCTATACCAGGGCTACCATACCAGGGCTATACCAGGGCCACCATACCAGGGCTATACCAGGGCTACCATACCAGGGCTATACCAGGGCTACCATACCAGGGCTATACTAGGGCTACCAAAGCCCTGTCAGAGAGTCGGTTAACGGTAGAGTGTTTGAAAGTCGGGCAGCAGTAGAGAGGCGGGCAGCAGTAGAGAGGCGGGCAGCAGTAGAGAGGCGGGCAGCAGTAGAGAGGCGGGCAGCAGTAGAGAGGCGGGCAGCAGTAGAGAGGCGGGCAGCAGTAAAGAGGCGGGTAGCAGTAGAGAGGAGGGCAGCAGTAGAGAGGCGGGCAGCAGCAGCGAGTTGGTTAACGGTGTTTGAGAGTCGGGCAGCAGTAGAGAGGCGGGCAGCAGTAGAGAGGCGGGCAGCAGTAGAGAGGAGGGCAGCAGTAGAGAGGCGGGCAGCAGCAGCGAGTTGGTTAACGGTAAAGTGTTTGAGAGTCGGGCAGCAGTAGAGAGGCGGGCAGATAGAGAGTCCAATCCAGATAGAGGTTCCAGTAGCAGGAGAGTCCAGCAGAGGTAGAGAGTCCAGCAGCGATAGAGAGGGCAGCAGGAGAGAATTGGGAAAAAAAAAAAACAATTATTAGTAAAATATTTGCTTAAAAAAAACAGTTATAACTAATACAATTTTGCTTAATATACTTAATACTAAAATTATTAACTAAATGCTTACCAAATCCAGAAGAAGAGGAGGAGCAGCAGGAGGAGGAGGAGGAGAAGACACTACACTACACTGCACAGCACGACTGACCATCAGGGGGTCAGGAAACCAACTGAAGAACTGGGCAGACGGCAAAAGACGGGCAAAACTCCCGCCAAAAGTTATGCTCAACTCTTTCGAGCTCAGCTCGGTCGAGGTCATGAGTCGATTCTTATAGTCGATCATTGAGTGGGAAATAAGAGCTCTAACTGTTTAGTTCGGTAGAGTCGGTCAGCAAAATGATCATTAGCATAACAATCATTATCTAACTACTACCATTATTATTCTACTTAATTCACAAACAACAACTCTAGTCGGAGGTGCCTGACTAGGAAAGAGCCTAAACCCCGCGTAATTATATCATTACATACATTTGTGCTGCAACAAAACCATTATACCCTTCTTACCCATTTTTAATGGGTTCAGGGTATAAAAAGTATATAAAAATACATCAAATTATTTGGCAGCTAAATATTTCTTTGAACATCCGAACAGCAAAACAACTTCCTTTGCAATTTGGTTGAAACAATTGCAGTACGGCTTGGGCTTCCATGGAAAATATTTTAAAAAGCAATGAAAACCACTTTTATTATTAAGAGATAATCCACGAAATCATTAGTCTTTCTCTATAACATTTTCCTCTATAGTCCGAATCAAGAAATGCGGAGGATAGTTCGCGATGATCTGCTTTGAGGCTTAATTCCAATTTTAAATACTTTAGTAATTTCTATTTAATTTAATTTTATTTTTATTCAATTTTTGTATTTTTTTATTGCTAAATTTAGCTACTTTTAAACTCTCAAAAAGCATTTGGCTTTCAACTGCAACCTTATTAGTTTTAATGCCACGACAAACAGTTAAAACACGAAATCTAAATAGAATAATTTTCTTATAATATATATAAGCACACATATACATACATACATGAAAAACAATTAATTCGTTTCAAGTATTTAGGCAAACATTGCTTAAGAAATTATAGCAAATGGCGGCAGCAGCAGCAGCAGTTGACTGGGAATTTGAATGCTGCTGAAAGCAATCTGTAGAAGTGCCTGGCTGTGTGCCTTTCAGCCATGGCCATAGCCATAGCGGAATGCAGTGATGCATCTTTTAAGCCTGGCGGGCCCAAAAATTTTAATTTCTAAATAAACTTTGAGACGCTTTTCGGTTGGCGTGTCAAGTGCAGAAGCAGCCAAAAAATAAACAGGGATATCCCGCAGCGTTACAGCTAACCCCAGCGCACCACCTTCAGCACTATGCAACACCATCATCAACATCACCAGCACCAGCACCATCATCATCATCATCATCAGCCCTATGAACCGAAAAGCTCTTCAGTTAACTTTTCTTCATGTAGCGCGCAAATGAAGTGCTGCAAGAGCATGAATGCAAGTGTGTGTGTGAGCGGGTGTGTGAGTGTGTGTGTGTGTATTCAAGTGTTCATGTGTGAGTGTGTAAGTGTTTTTATTAAAACCAAATGACAAACTTTTTCCAGCACTATGAGGCGAGCGAGTGAGAGCGAGCGAGAGCAGCTTGAGACCCGTAGCCAAAACTGAGAGCCAAAAACCAACAACGTCAACAACAGCCAAAAGCTAATTTACACTTTTGTTGTTTCGGTTACTTTATATACATATATATATATATATATATATATATATGTATATGTATGCCACGCCTCTCAAGCATCCAGCCAGACGTGCCCCCGCCGCCCTCAGCCCTGGCCCCAACCGAATGGCATAATGGAAAAACTATTTCTGCGCAAGAGGAACACAAATGTTGTCAAAAAATTTGTGAATACTAAAAAACAGTCAACAGACAAGTGTGGAACGCAACAGGGGAGCTGCATGTAAAACCAGAAATAGCAAAAGCAACACAAAAAATAAAAATAGAAAATAAAAAAGAAAAGAAAAAACAAATCAAATGTGTGAACTTTAACACTATTTACCGCCAAAAGAGTATGCACGGAAAAAGTTTATTCATTTAGTTGAACGAGCGCAGACACACACACACACACAGGCACACATACTTATACACATATGCTACATGCCGCATGCAACCCTTACACAAGTGAAAGGAGCTGGGGGCAGGGCAGGTATGGCAAGTGCATTTCGAGTTCATTTTGTGCACAAGTGCCATACAAGTGGGCTCAATTTAAATTACTTACAATATGGCATATAAGCTCATTAGAATGACAGCAGCTACAGATACAGATGCAGATACAAAGATACACAGACACACCAGCAGATACAGATGCGAAATTAATATATATGCATGAGAGTGTGTGTGTGTGTGTGAGAGAGGGGCCAAATGAAGCATGATATTAATCAATGAATTTTAAACAAAAGGCATGGGCTATTACGGAAATAGAAGAGCTGTTAGATGGAGCTTACGTGTGGCAGCTGGGGGAAGGCGTACTTTAGATTGACTGTATGCATATAATTAAGTGGAAATAAATTGTGGTAAATTAAAATCAAACTAAGGCACTTAACTTAAGATTATATCATTAGGGCTCAACAGAAACACTTGAAGTGAAATTCTAGCTGCGCTGAGCATTGCAAACAAATTAATTAAATTGCGCTAATTACAACTATAATTATAATTTCGATATTCAAGATGAATACAAATGGGCAGAAAAATGTGTGAGGTGAAATAATGATTGAGAATGTAATACAGATATTTTTCCACTTATACTTATACTTATACTTATACTTATACTTATACTTATACTTATACTTATACTTATACTTATACTTATACTTATACTTATACTTATACTTATACTTATACTTATACTTATACTTATACTTATACTTATACTTATACTTATACTTATACTTATACTTATACTTATACTTATACTTATACTTATACTTATACTTATACTTATACTTATACTTATACTTATACTTATACTTATACTTATACTTATACTTATACTTATACTTATACTTATACTTATACTTATACTTATACTTATACTTATACTTATACTTATACTTATACTTATACTTATACTTATACTTATACTTATACTTATACTTATACTTATACTTATACTTATACTTATACTTATACTTATACTTATACTTATACTTATACTTATACTTATACTTATACTTATACTTATACTTATACTTATACTTATACTTATACTTATACTTATACTTATACTTATACTTATACTTATACTTATACTTATACTTATACTTATACTTATACTTATTCCCATTCCCAACCTTATACTAAAAAGTTGTCAGCCAATCTTTACAAACTACTTTAAGTCATTTTTTCAACAGGCTGGGCTGTAACTAGTTTTTAAAAGACAATTTGGACATGTTATATATTGTCTTGTGGCACACACACACGTTTCACGCTCCACACTGTCAACTCTATGACAAAGTCATTATAGTAAGCCCAGCTACCCCAGCCCCGCTATGCCCGCTGACTGGCAGTTAACCAAAAGACCAAACCAGAAGCAGTCAGGAGGAGCTGTCTGGGCATCCGGTGGCTGCAGTTGCACTTTTCTTGTATCTAGCCCTGTGGCTGGCAGCGGCCGTATGGTTGACACCACGTCAGCGGTGCACAATTTATGTGCGTGTATTGCATGTGGGCGAGCACTGAGTGGGGCTGGATGACTGGGTGTTAAACAGTCCAAAGGGCTAAGTTGCACCGAACCACGAATCGCCCGCATGTTGTGCTCTGAAAAAACTGCAATGAACAAAAAAAGTGGGAACGGGATAAAAGCGAAAGCGCTTTGTAAAGTGCTCGCGGACTAAGCGGGTTGCCGCCATCGCACCACCAGCTTTTCTATGCCCCGAGGGGCATTGGGAACAAAAACTAGCAAATCTGTGGCCAGTCAATGCGGCAGCGCAGCAGCAGCAGTAGCAGCAAGTGAACGGTCAGCGCTAAGGTTCAAGCCTTGCTGCTGGAGCAGCATATGCAGGGTATACGTGGGTGGGTGGGCTGGTTCGAGTTCAGGTTGAGCGGGTTAATTGTTTTTTGCTGACTGTCCGTAGTGGACTTTGCAAAAGCATAAAAAAACCCGCTAACCGAAATGAAATAAAAATAAAATGAAAAAAAAAACCACGCAAAGCTTTGAATAACTTTAAGCAGCGTTAGCCTCGAGGCTGCCCACAAAATATTGGCTTAACGTGCGAGGCGTTATATATAGTACTTTCATACTATTTTTTTTTTTTGTTCGCTCCAGAGTTTTACCATGCAAAGCAGACGTTCTCAGCTGCAATGTGCCCACTCCAAGTGCCAGCTAAGCGACAATACGCGGTGGCTAAGACTAAGCTTGGGCAATGGGAGCAGAGCAGCAGCAGCAGCAGGAATTGGAACTCGGGGGTATTTGTGGTGGGGTCTATAAAACCAGCACGTGAACCGTTGCAGCCGTCGGCGTCCAAGTTCATTTACAGTTTTTCGCATGTGCTCTACACCAAGCGAGCAGGCAAGCAAGACAGAAGAAAAAAGAAAATGAAAAAACAAAGGGCAAACAGTTTTCGAATCGAGGTAGTCACGAACATTGAGGTAATTCGAGATGAACAACCTTCAAAATGTCTTGAAATGTTTACATGAAAATAAAAATAAAGTTTATTTTGTAAGTACTTTAAAGGAAATGCGAATTGATTGTGCGTCTAGAAAATAGATAAGTCCAAACAGCTAAATGGTTTCTAGATTGTACAAGGCGTTGTCCAAGATTAGTTTTAAATTGAAAATTCTCTTTATATATTGTTATAATGAAAAGTTTGGATATTTTAAGGAAATATAAATTTAAAATAAACATAATATAATGTATACTAACGTATAATAAATATAAATAATGTATACGTAACTGAAAATAAATATTTTGTTTAATATTTAAACATATATAAATAAAATAATAATAATGAAGAGTTTGTGTATTTAATAAAAAAGGAAATAAATATTAAATATTTAAATAAAAATATATATCAAAATAATTTAAAAATAAATAATATTTTTTTAAATGTAATTAAATTTAAAAATTATTCTAAAAATATACAAAATAAATTTTAAAAAAAACGCGATATATATTTTAAAGTTTTTTTATCATTTTATCTTTATTTAATTTTTATTATATCAAAAGTAAGGTAAATTGTAATATCTATCTCTAGTACAAGCCAAAGCACTTGAAGACCATAAAAAAGTGCTACACAAATTTAAAAACAATTATTTAAATAAATAAATATATTTATTTAAAATGTAAATTGCCTTCATTTGATACCCTGTCCGATGCAATAAAGTGATAAGAAATGGAGCAGGTACTTTTTATAAAGTTTTTACAGCACTCTACTTTAGTCGGCTATGTGGCATCATATCTGTCTTTTTTTTTATTTTTTATTCACTTTCAATCCCCGCACAGTGCGCTAAATTTTCAGCTGCTTCGTTTTATTTTATTTTTTTATTTATTTTTTTTTTTAGTTTTCAGACACTGGCGCAGGCCAGTTGCCTACGTATATACATATATATGTAGTATAGTATATATCCCCGGAGCGCATGTATTCCCTATAAATTTTTTACAATTTTATGCAATTGTATAGTTTTGCAAAAGTTTGTTGCAGCTATTTTTCGGTGCCGCCGCCGACGACGCCGACGTCGTTGTGGCATTGTTTTTAACAACAACAAAGGCAACAACCAGCAACAAACAATGCAGCAATTCAACTTCAGCCACGCCCACCTCCAACCTCCCACCGCCCAACGAGCAGCACCGCAACGAGCCGAACAAATGAACTCGAATGTCCTTTTATATGCGTTCAGTGTTTATTGTGCCATTTTCTAAGCACAACTAGAAAACTTGGCCGAAATTTTGTTGTCGTTGTTGTTGTTGCTGCAGCTGGCTGGCAACGTCTTGAAGGCCTCGCTGTGCCCGCTGCGTTGGCCATCGATCCTCGCCAAAAAAGCACTTGGCTTAAAGTCTAAATAATTCATTGCCATAGGCATATCACTAGCTCGCTGGCTTTGGGAAAACAAACTTTAATTTCATATAAAAACATGACCTACACAGGCTGATTTCTATGAAGTGAGCAAAGCTGACAAAAATCTGAATGATATACAGTGAAATGCAATAGCCAGCACAGCGTATAATAAAACAAATTAAATCAAAACTATATATAATATAAAACTAAAATAAAAGAAATTAGTTTTTTCTATTTTTACTGATTTCAAAAAAAATTCACATTTTTTAAATTATAATGTATATTAATATTAGCTTAGTAATAAATTTAATACTAAAATATAGAAGAGATATTTTAGCATTTATTTATTAAAAAAAAAAACACTATACATATACAATTATAATAATAATTAACGTAATAAAGATTACTAATATATTAGTAATTTATAAATTTAAAAAATTTATTAACAAAAAAAAGAACAGAAAATATAATATAAATAGAATAAAAATATAATAATTACTAAATAATAATAAACTTTAAATTTGAATATAAAATAAAAAAATAACTATACAAAAATTATATGAAATATAAATAAAATCTAATACAATTTTGCTTTGGTTACCATTTTTTTTTTTAGGACATTTTACTTAAATTAAAATAAACAAAAATTTAGTAACAAAAATATATGGTTATTATTTTAAGTATTTAAACATGCTGGGTTCATCTTTATCGTATATCTTAGGTTCCTCATTCAATTTGTGCTTTATAACGAAAACGGTTATATTTTCAAATAAATGCAATAAAACTTAAGTTTCGGTGATCCACATTTATAGCACTTTCCCATATAAATCTAACTAGTTCAGAGCGTCGCTTATCACTTGCAATCAGCTAAATATAAAATAGTTGCACTGCGAGGCGTGTTAGCCAAATACAACTGGATTGAAGTTTCGTATCTTGTTTAAGCAATCAATGCGAAAGCAAAACAAATTTAACACAATTTATCGACAGACACAATCATAGAAAATTCTGACACGGTTGACACAACCCCAATTTCAAAGCTGACCTCATTCAAGCTTAAGGATTTTCATTTCGAAATACAAAATAAATACATATTTTTTTTATTTTATTTATTTATTTTTAATTCGCATGGCAACTTAAAATGGCAAGCGGCAGGCAGCTGTCAGTTTGTGGCGACTGATTAAATAAAATTGGCAACTTTTTAAGCCGCTTTTGGCCAAGTTTATAAACCGTAAGAATTAAATTTTTGCACATAATTTGAGAGAGAGAGAGAGAGGAGCGAGAGAGCTGCCTTTGCCTCTCTCACCCTCCCACTCTCAAATAGAAACTGGAGGCGTGGGTAAGCAGCGCCGGAAAACATTGCATTGCATATTTTAATCAAGGGAAAATTGCATTGAAAAATATTGTTAACAATAACAGGCAACGGCGGCATTTAAATGTCCCGGCCCAGCAGCAGCAGCAGCAACAACAACAGCAGCAGCAGCAGCAACACTAACAACATGTGCAACGTCGCCGTCGCTGACCAGCGACAATTAAAAGTTTTTACTAGCATTCAAATTTTTCAATATAACCGAATACCAATAGCCCATGGACCAGACCCGTAACTGACCACTGGCATGAAATATAACAGCAGCAACAACAACAACAACAACAACAACAACAACAGCAGCAGCAGCAGCAGCAGCAACAACAACAACAACAACAGCAGCAGCAACACAGACAACATTGAACGGCAGCGCAAATAAAAAGCAAAAGAAGCAAAGCCGCGACATTTCCATGCAGTGTAAAGAGCGCCACAGGGCGAAATGCGCCCAGAACGCCCAAAGGCAACGAGTGGCATTCAAAAACAAAAAAAATGCAAAAAACATAACACACATACAAACACAGATATACACTCAAAAACACTCACACACACACAGATACAGTCACAAGCGTGTTCTGTTTGGCCGCCAGGCACATGCCAGCGCAATATTTGTCTATAAAAGGAAGCCGTGACAACTGTAAAGGACGCCTGGGTATCAGTGTATGCCCTATGTGTGTGTGTGTGTGTGGCAGCGAGCAAAGGCCACTGGGAATGTGCAACACAAATGCATTGCACGCGTTGCAGTTGCTTTAAACATACGCAAACACATACATACTTTTAACTCACACACACACACACGCATCTCTGCATTTGTTGCTTTAAGTGCGGTTCTTATAAACTCATCAAGGCTTGAGCAAGATTTTCTTGCATATTAGAGAGATTTGGCAATGCAAATATCTCTGGCTATAAATGAAGCTGGAAGACAAGTTATGTTTGAGCAGGAGAAAATGGAAAATGCGTGTATATGAAATATAAAATATATACATGTATAAAAATACATATATGTATATGAGAGTAATATATATACATATATAACACAGCCTAGAGATGCTGAAGAAATTCAAGCCAAAATACTGTCAAGTCTTATTTTTGGGCAGCTGCAAATCGTTTCTTCAGCATATCAAGGCCAAAGTCAAGGCAAAAAGGTAGTCAGAGCTGGCCAAAATAAAATACTTAAAAATTATTGATTATTTTCACACTTAGCCAAACCATTATACCCTGGTTTAAGATGTAAAAATCATATTATTAAATAGCCTAAATTTCCCGTAAATATACAGGAATCTATGATATATATGCAATAGTTCTGCTCAAAGCCCCAGTCTAATACATAATTTTAGTAATTGAAGTAGTTTAGTCACATTATCTTCAGAGACATCTCTAGACTGTTATTTCATAAGCCAAATATATTAATTACAAATTTACATTCTCATTTATATGCTGAGAGCATCTATGGCAAGTCTTATTAAAGAAACTTTTAAGCTGATTAACACAAGTTTTCCAAGACCAAACTTGTCAGACCAAAAATACAGAACTATGCCAAGTCTCCTATGATCTGCTCTAAAGAGACTATGAAGTCGAGTGATGACTTCAAAATACCCCATCATTTTTTTTTTATATTATAAAAAGTCTACTTCTATGATTAGAATAATACAGAATAAACATATTTTCATGTAAGTATTTTATTTATAATGTGGCTTACATATTTATGTATCTTGAATGAGTCGTAATACTTTAAGGATTTTTTAGTAGACTATTTAACTCTTTCAAATATAAAAATATAATTTTAAAAAATTGTGTCGAGTGTTTACGATGTTTTCTGCTAGAGTATTCCCGACTTATAATTGCAACTCTACATAAAGTTCAGGGTATTTCCTAGTCGAGCACTCTCCCAAATTCTAGTCACAACTCAATCCCCTATTAGCTTAAAGAAATTCCGTGTTATGAGTAAAAAAAAATATAATAAGAAATATAAAAAAAAAAAAACAATATATATATATATGTTATTTTATATTGTATTTATATATATATATATTTTTTTTTTTTTTATATGTATACATATCTTTATTTATATAAACATAAATCTCAATATACTGGCATCAAAAACTTCAACAAACTTATATAAAGCTGATTCTCATCCCCGACTGTCTAACATATTCAACAATATCCAACAAATCGATGCTGAAGCGGGTCACAGCGGCAACTCAACCTGGTATCAGCGCCAGATACAATTACATGGAAAATTTAACTGTGAAAACAATGCGCCAAAAACTTTGGAACGTTTCTGTTTGCCATTTTTTGTTGCTTTATTTATTTTTTATTTTATTTTTTTTTTTTTGCCTTGTGTTTCTCTTCAGCTTTTTGCCCATTTTCGCAGCATTTCGCATTTTGCGTATTTTCCACTTTGCAAAATGTTCTTATCCGCTTGCTTTGCATCTTAGCAACAATTTAAGCGAGACTTTTATTCGCAACTTGCTAACAAGCAGAGCAGGGCAGAGCAGGGCAGCGCAGTTGCCGTTGACGTCGCTGTTGGCTGCTCTGTTGACGTCCACTGTCGTCGCTGCTCATTAAAAACTTTGCGCCAGTTCGAACTTTGCATCAGTTAAGCAACAACAGCAACAAATGACAACAAAATCGCCGAAAATTATAAATGCATAAAGTAAACGAAAGTGCGCAAAAATCTGAAATTGCGACTCGCTGTTAACAAGATCGTTAATCATTAATGTCCCAACCCACGAGGCCTCATAATTGAAAACCATCAAAATTAATCTTACAAGTTTAGAATTTATGCGTATGTCGTCTACAAATTATAACTACTTGTGCTTCAATTCAATGTCAATTGAAAGTTTTATATATATTTATATTTAAACACTGAATGAAGCAAATTAGAATCAGATTTATGCTAAGGCTTGCACTCTTGCCTAGCCAAAAGCTAGTAATGTATTCGACTAGCAAATAAATGTGGGAGGGTTTCCAAAAATATATATTATAAATAATAAAATACGAAGACTCAGTTAGAACTAGCTAGTTCAACTCGATAGTAGCTCTTGCTTGAGCATATAAATACTTGATGGGGTCTACCACGTCGGCTTCTGTCTGTCCATTATGCAACGATTATTCATGAATAATAAATAGTCTTCAAATTATATGCAAATATGTTCAAAATGTTATATCATACATGTAAGAATATTTATATTGCCATTTTTGTATACATATTTATTTTGCCATTAGTTATTTTATGCTGCCCCAAAAAGTATGCTATGGAAAATTTCACAATGAATTTCTAGGCATTTGCAGCAAATATATTTCAATAATATTAAAATTTTTACATTAAATAATAAGAAAATATAGGTTTAAAAAGATAAGATCTAGCAATCAGAAGAATTTTGTATAAGGCATACATTTTAAAAATTTAATTATACAAATTAATCTGATTTTCTAGTTAATACGCTCACTGTGATAGTGCTTAGCCTTCTAGCATTTGCTCAGGCTAAAAGAATATTTATAATAGGTAGAATATTTGAGGGCTGCTGAGCCTGAAGAGATTTAATATATTTGATAACTAAGGTGTCAAGGCAGTGTCTGGCCAAGAGATACCCTAGCAACATTTCATTATATATGCATATACTTTATATATAAATATACTCTATAATCAAAATAATCTATATAGTCTTAATATACTCTATATTCCATATATAATTTATACTATATTAGCTTTTGCTTATAATATATACTCCAATTTTTAACTCTACATAGTTTATAGAATCTTCACTCTATACTCTATATCATTCGCTATACTCCACATACTCCCTATGCCCATTGACAACTACAAGCCAGCTTAAGATACTTTCAAGTCTCTACCAATTTGTATTTGTTTAGCTTTCGAGGTCTGCCGCACTGCGTGCAAAGGATGCTCAACAGTCAGGCAATGATGACGATGGCTAATGCTAATTACTTCAACTAGAGCAGCTAATTCAAAGCATTTACTAGAGGTTCAAGCAAATGAAATGTCATTGAGTGGAAGCCAACTGCAAAGTAGTTAATATAAAAAGCACTTAACGCCGGCCCGGTCAAGGTTAGTTAAACTGAGAATTAAGGAGTGCCACGGCACGCGTGTGTGTGCGTGTCTGTTTGGTTTAATAACTTAAAGCTTAGCTTACATTTATGGCATGCCATGTGCATCAATTGCCGACTGCAGGTCAAGTGGTAAGTGGCATAAAGAAGAAGAACAACAACAACAACAAAAAGCCGCAACATTTGCTCCCATGAGCTAAATTCCTTTCCACTCTCTCGCCTATTCTCTCTCTGGCCATTTTTTAGCACGCCAATAGCTGCGCCTGCGCCAACTGTGCGGCCTCAGCAAACTCAACTGCTTGTTGTTGTTGTTGTTGTTGCTGCCGGCCAAGACAACAAGTTAGTTAAGCTAAGTCATAAGGTGGCTGCTCAGGTGGGTTTTTGGCTAAGATTTGCGACCACCGCCGGCCACGCTCCGGGGCATACAAAAGCTGTCAACAAATTGACTCCAATTAGACGTTCAACGCCCAGGCCAACGTCACAGAGCGTCACGAATTCAAACATAATTTCAGGCGCCGCCGGCGTCGCGACATAGCATCAATGTAGCGGCATCTGTCGCTAACGCAATGGCCGCATATCAAATTATGCATGGGCTTTTTTGTGCTACCTGGGCACAGGTGAGGGCCCCCGCTGTGGCCAGCTTACTGCAGCTTGCGGCGCTGCCCACTGTCCACTGCCCGCTGCCCGTTTCATAAATTGGCATTAGCTGAGCTAAGGGACGCCCAGCCAACCATGCTCTACTGTGCACACACACACACACACACACACTTCATATATGTTTGCAGTTGTAATAGTAGTAGTTGGGGCTAGTTTGCAGCCATGGCTCCTGTCTGATGCAATTTTTTGTGCAACGGCCGGCGGCAGCTTAATAACTTTTATGCGTGTTTGCATATCGCCAAATGCATCGAACTGATGCAACATTTTTCGACCAGACAATTTGTGTGGACAGTGTGGCTAGTCGCTATGCGAATAGTGGGTCAGCATTTATATATATCTGTATTTATGTATGTGTATATAAAATAAACTATATGTAAATATATATAGCTGAGATATGCAGCGACAGATTGGCATTTTTAAACTGATTCATTTAAGCGCAAAATATAGCCTAATGAGGTTTGCTCAACTTTCTACTCAGCAGATTAATTTAGATGTATAATATATGAAGAATTTTATATAGGTATTATATATAACAGATATTATATAAACAGATGGTTGTTTAAATACATATATTTAAAAAAAAAATAATTAAACTTTGGAAATTTTTTTATTTTGCTGCTAATAACTTATAAAATTCTTCTTTACTGCATAAGTGTCTAAGTGATTAATTATCACTCATAACGAAGAATAGAGAAAATATTAGAGCTAGTAAAACATATGAATATTTATCATTTATATTCAAATATTATAAAAAAAAAAAAAACAAATTCAATGGGTGCTGGGTATAAAAATACAGGTTAAATAAAAAATGATTGTAATAAATAATTAAAAAATAATAATAATAAAATTATAATCTTAATTTCTGGTAAAATAATCTAAAAGAAAATATAAGAAGTGAGTTAGTTCAACTGTTTGTCTTAGATTATAAATGCAGGTAAAATGCGTGGTATAAAAATAAAATATTGAATTTTGAAAGTTTTTATATATTTAAAGCAATTCTGAATTTATATTTTTATTACAAATATTTTATCATGTTCTTAACTGTATTATTACTCAAAATAATTGTAGCTCAGCTTATTTATAAATATATATTTATTATATATTTATTTTATTATATTATACTATACTATATATATTTATTTATTTTATTATTTATATCAATATATTTTTCTTACCCAACTCTTCAAATATATTTTTTAAACACTTTTTGCACTTAAAATTCAAATTTTAAAAAATCAGTTAAAAAAATAAATATAATTTTTGGTTTTTTTTTTCTCATTTTATTTATTTAGCACATAAATTGAAGATTCAAAATTGAGGAAATACTTGTGTTTTTGCACCACTGTGCAATGTTGATTATGTTAATATTATGTGACGTGATGGAAAATGTAGCGCATTATATTTAGGTTTATTATCTGGCCAAATGATGAGCATTCCTGTCCGTCTCTTAGTCTGTCTCTCAGTCTGTCTGACCGTCTGATTGTCTGTTTGCACGGTGAGAGAAGGTGAATAAGGTGCATTTGTGGCTTATCTCATAGATACAGATACATTTTTTAGCGAATGTACACAGTTCTTTGTTTTGATCTGCTTTTTTTTTCTTTTGTTGCAATTGAATGATGAACTCTCGTAAGAAAAATAAATTGGTTTATTCCGTCTTCACTTCTCCGGCACCGTGCACTGTACGCAGTTCTCCATTTCGGCCGTATAGTCCTCGATCTGAATGGTCGTCTCAAAGAAATTGTAACGCAAGTGAACCGCTGAAGTGGCTGCGTCTAATATCTGCTTCGGGTTCGCATTGGCACCTAGTGGAGAGACAGAAAGAAAGAAAGAAAGAGAGAGAGAGAGAAAGTCAAGAGTTAGTAGACAGACAAAGAGCGAGAGCGAGTTGAGGAGAGAGCAAACGCTTGTTGATAACATTGATGGGTGCCACGTCGAAATTGGCCACGCTTAAAAAGCCATTTCAAAAATAATTAAGCTAATTGCGCGCGTTTGCCATGGACATGAAGCGATGCGCCTAACCCAACGGACAGCAGCAGGAACAACAACAACAGCAGCGCCGAATCCATTGGGATAATTACCATGCAGAGCACACACATACACAAACACCCCATACACACACACATACACACGCACACTCTGACAACACCCCGTTAAAAACACATGTAGTTACCAGTCCAATACCCGCGCCCATCTCCACGCCCTGTTCCCCTTATCCTTCTCCTCACTCGCACACTTTGTACAGCGCCCAGCGGTTTGTACGTTTGGAGTCCCTGGGGCTACTCACCAATTGCCAAATGCGCAGATAGCGCTACTTTATTAATGCTCAGCGCCCAGATGCGCAAATTGTGAACGCGCTCAACGCCTTCAATGCGTTGGAATATTTGCAAGACCTCAGCATAGTGCATATAATTTGGAGTGCCCTCCATGAGAACCTGCAAAAATAAAATACAAAAAACATTTTGTTTAAATATATATATATGTATAATTAAAGTAAATGTTATTTAAATATAAATCTATTTTAACTTAAAATAAATAGAAATTTAATAGAGTACAAATTTTATATATTAATTTTTACATTAGTATATATTAATTTGGAAGTTTTTCCTTATAAATGAGATTAGTCAATGAAATAATTATGATTAAAATAAATATATAAATTAAATTATTTTTAATTTCAAATAATTATAAATAGAATGAATTTTATATATGGGTGTATGTTAATTTTGAATTAAATAATATAATTCATTAAAATATCTTAAGCCTCTCTTTTATATTTATTTAATAATTTTAATATTTATACAAAAATTAGAAATTAATTTTTTATTTGAAGTAAAATTGAGATTAGTCAAAGAAATATAAATATTAATTTTTTTATTTTAATGAATAAATTAAAAAAAAAGATTAATTTTGATTTTAATTTAATAAATATTAAAGTTTGCATAAAAATTATAGTATTTAAATATATGTAGCTACTAATATAAATTTTAGTTTTATTTATTTCTTCACGAAAATTAAATTTTAAATATTCATTGAATTTGCCATTCATTTTTTATTTATTTATTTTTATTTTTATTTTTATTTTGTGCCTCCCTGATTTAAAACTATTTTCAATTTAATATAGCTTTAAAAAAAAAGTTAAAAATGATTAAAAAATTCTGTTGGTAATAGAGAAATATATATACAAATTATATTGAAAATTTAAAAGCATTCAAGTTCTCATTCAATTATCTAGAGGCGAAATATGTACTCACCAGCAGCGCATCCTTCATAATCGTAAATGTGGTGAACAGGACAATGATGGAGAAAATGAACGTACAAATCGGATCGACAATGGAGTACTCTGGCCAAAAGTAGATGACGCCGGCGGCCACAAAGACGCCGACACTTTGGATAACGTCGCCAATTACGTGGATGAGAGCCGCCCGCACATTCATATTGACGGCTTCGCGTCCCGCCTGACCGCCGTGATGATGGGAGCCGGGCGCCGTTTCCGCCAATACGGCAGCTATTTCCAGATCCAAGTTCGGATCCACCAGCTTGGCATTCTGATACGAGTAAGTGGGCAGGCCAGCGCCTGGGAGCTCCGCATCCTCCGGCTCAAAGGCGACGCCGCCTTCAATGCGCTTGGTAGGCGAGGCAGCACACGGTGTCGATGTGGCATTTGCATGTGAAACGGATCTCTTATGCTTTTTCGCCTTCTTCTTGCTGCCATGACTGTGACCATGCCCACCGCCCAGACCGTGCGAATGCCCATGCTGCAGCTGCACGCCCATGCTGAAAAGAGACAGGAAATGGTAAGAGAAATTGAAAACGTTATCACAAATATTTAATATACTTGAAAATGTTGCAGACCGATGGCCCATGACACCCAACTCAGCCCTTAGCCCGTAGCCCGTAGCCCCCAGCCCGCTCTACCGACAGGTGGAGCACACAGCCTGCCAGCTATACGGCCACGGGACTCCGGCCGCAAAAACAAAAACAAAAACCTTCCACATAAAACAACAAAAACAAAAAACCAAAAAAAAAAACTTTATTTGGGTATGCGGCCGAAGCTTTTGCATTGTTTGGCATTTTATTTCAGCATTTTAATGCTACTGCAGCCAGCAAACACACTGTGCACAGTGGGCCAAAAAGAGTGTTAGACGTCAAATGTTTCAGGTTTCAACAATTACATTTAAGAAGCTTAAGTACTTATATTGAACGGAAGCAACTTTCAGAGGAGAATGGAATTTCAATTATTATTTAGTATTCTTCAAAAGTGAACTAGTTCGCACCTGTGAGGCATAGGTTTGATATGAGAAACGTTATACATTTCAAAAACACTTCTGATAGGAATTTTCACTTATTATTTAAAGTCGATTGGAATTTTTGTACTTAAGATTCCTTTCCTCTTAGCATATTTTAGAGTGAACTAGTTCTTTGTTGAAGCATAAATTGTGTGATTTTGTTGAATATAAATTATTTTCTATAGAAATAACATTTGATAAGTAGTTCAATTAATAATTTTAAGTTTAATTAAATGCTAGAATTTGGAATTTGTATAAATAGATAATAAAAGGCGAACTAGTTCGCTGCTGGAATAGAGTATTTTTAATTAAAATGCAGTTTGCAGGTGAAAAAATAGGTTTACGATTTTAAATCATTATAATTGAAAAACTTTATTCTCCAAAATAAAAAGATATTGTTATGCTAATGAACTAGTTCGAAGCTGCAGCATTCAATGTCCTTTACGAATGCACAAATTTTATTCATTCAGAAATTAAATTAAATTAAATATTTGTTATGAAAAAAATTATATTTTGTAATGAACTAGTTCATCCTTATTTTTAAATATTTTACTAAATATTAAAAGAGTCTTGGATAAACTTCTCACACTTCTGTCTCTCTCTCTCTCTCTCTCTCTCTCCCTCTCTCCCTCTCCCTCTCCCTCTCTCTCTCTGTCGTGGAGTTTTGAATAATTGCCTGAATTGTGTGTGCCACTGTAATGGCGGAATATTGGTGTTCTGTGTACCGGAAGGTGTGCGAGCCGCTCGACCGCCCATTCAACTAGCTCCGTCCGTTCGACCCGCTGCTGTGGGATCCGGATGCACCGCTGCATGCAAATACATTTGTATTGTCGAAAATGGCAACCGGTTGACTAGCAGCAGCTACCCACCCACACATGCACACGACTCACACTCACACAAACACGTCACACTATCTCTCTCTCGCTCGCACAGTCCCAGTTGGTTGTTTGGCTGGTTGGCCGGCATGCATCAGGCAGTTAATAGCTCGGCACATTGACTTTTTATTCATTTTAAATGCTCCGACATTGCAGATTTATGGCTTTTCTATTTGGAGCAGGAGAGCAAGGGGCTGGGCATCCCCCACAAAAAAAAAAACGAGCCCCAAACGACAAAATTGCCTGCCCTTAGCCTGCCCTGCCTCTGCGCAGCGTGTCTATAGCTGCACTTAGCCGGCTTTTTGGAAACAATACAACTCCAGTGCCGGGCATCAATAAATAAACTGGCATAAATTACGCACAGGCCAATGACACACACAACACCCACACAGACACACACACACCCACAATGAACAGCGTGAACATTGTTGTTTGCGGCTAATTGACGTGACGTCACTGTTGACCCAAAGATATTCCATTTCACAATCAAAATAAATGACTTTTGGGATTCGAAAGTGAATAACGCAACTTCAAAACAAGAAAAAGCAAATATAGACCACTCACGGCCAGATATACCGAGGGTGTGGAGCTGTCGCATTGCGAATATTCCAATTGATAAAAGTTGGTCTGAAGAAAATTAATAAAAATTCGAGCGGAATGCGAAGCTTAAAGTCGAATTTAAATATGGAACAATGATTTAAATGAATTTCTGTAATTTTAAAGAATTTTCTTTTGGCATATATATCTATCGTAATATATGATATAAATGGGAATAAAAATTAAATAAAAAATATATGTATATATAAAATAAAAATATATATTAATCAGAAGAGAATATAATATAAAACTGCACAATAATTATGTGTATTTATTTATATATTTTTAATATTCATATAAAGCGTAATTAAAATCATAAGGCTTCAAATTCAAGTTGCTATAAGAATACAATGAGTACAAGAGGAGGAGCAGCAGGCAGAGCCGAAAATACTACGAGGAGATATACACTCATCGAAATTCAATTAAAGGCAACTGCATTAAAAAAAAAAGTAACTGCGAATAACGAGACCTTCTTCATTTTCTATTTTTAGGATACCCATATATAATATAAATTATTATTATTTATTTATATAATATATATATTTATTATTTATAATCTAAATTTTTTTTAGACTTCAGATATAAAAATCTTTAAAATGTATTTTTCTTTTTGAATATTTCCCCTAATCTCTCTGCAGTTTACACTTTATTCAGCATGATTTCGATTTGTGAGCCTGCCATCGTTAGCCACTTGAGAGTTGCGAGTGGCTGTTGAACCTGAGCTTGTTATCCTGACAAGTCAATTTCATTTTCAATTTCTAAGACGCGACAACGCTGCGGCCATAATTTGTCAAAAAAGGAAAGCCAAAAAAAAAAAATAATAATAAATAAAATAATTCACAAAAACAAAGACTTCTACTTGGAGCACAGCTTGGTCACAGCTTGGCGCGTTGATGGCTACTAAATAAATTGTACAGGGCAGGGCTTTAGTTACTGTAGCTATTGCTGCCACAGCTGCCACAGCTGCGGCGGCTGCTGCTGGTGCTGCCTGTGGCTACCACCCGTCACGGTCAACAACAGTGGCAGGAGTAGAAGAAGCACAAGCGAGGCTTGACTGTAGCTGCTGCAAGCTGTATTCAATGCCGAGCACATACGCTTTTTGACTTTGAACATCCGATTGCCAAGGCATTTTCGACGCGCCAAAAAGCGCTGCGAGCAGCGTGTGTGTCCTCGAGCGCAAAAAATGTCAATGCTGTTGCTTGTGCTGCTGCTGCAGGATTGCCAGTCATCTGTCTCGCTCTAACCATTTGGCGCCCCATTGTTGTTCCAACTGCGTCGCCGTAATTTGTAGTGCGCAATGAAGCATTTCCCTTGATTTTGCGGCATCTTTACTCGCCTCGTTAGTGGCCAACAAACGACAGCAGCCATGACAACGCCAACACACTGGGACTGGGAGCACGACCACGACCAAAGACCAGCGCCAACAACGTGGCTAACAGGGCAGCCAGCTAGCTAGCTGGCGTTGGCAATGCCAGCGCCTGGCAACATGTCCTGATTTAATTGACAGGAACATAAATATTAGCGCATATCTTGGCTGGATGGCACAGAGCAGCAACCAGCTTCGCTTCCCTACCTCTAGGCAGCATGCCGTCGCCGCGTATGTGACCTGTGTGTGTGTGTGTGTGTGTGTGTGTCCATGTCAAACCGACTGAGCAGCTCGTTAAGCTGTCGCCCCACCATGTGCCATCCACGTTTATTACGCTACTCTTAATGCGCGCATTTTACAACCGAGTGTGGTGTTATTTATGCGCCCCGGACTGTATGCGCCACACACTGCCAGCCTGGCTAGCAAAACAACCCAAAGAGATTCATTGGCGAGATTGAAAAACAATCTCATTGACTCTGTGATATCGCCTCTCGCCTCTCTCTCTCTCTCTCTCTCCCCCCCTCCCCCTCTCCACCTATATATGTAAATGCACTTAAGGCTCGAGTCATTTATTTTAAATGCCAGTTAATTACTTTCATTTACCGCATAAATTACAAACAAAAAAGTTGAACTTAAAACGCGGCAGTTAAAAAATAAACTTTTATCGATTTGCAAATTGAATTGAAAAAGTTCATTGAGCGGCAAAATTGTTCTCTGTTTGCCTATAGAAGCAAATTTATTTATTTATTTATAATACAAATTGAGATGCGGCATCAAAGCGGAGCGGGAAACATGATCAAAATGCGAACAGATTCAGCTTGACGTATTATGCATACATTATATACCAATTTAGAATCAATTTAGATCAGAAAATATTGGTATAAAGATGTAGATCATTAATATCGGCTTAAGTTGTGAAGGCTTATAAAATTTATATATATTATATTATATAATATATACATAATATTTTATAAAGATTTTAAAATTCTAATTTTTATGAATTTGTAAAATAAATGTTGCCAAAAATTTGGGTCTTTCTCGAATGATTAATATGATTAATACTATTTGTTAAATACAAGGTATTCCATAATATTTGTATACAAAATTTACAAATTTTGTTGTAGAAAATTGCATTTTCAGTTAAAGAAATATAATGATATTTCAAAATAATAATTATAAAAAAAATTATCAATTTTATTTTAAATTTTAAATAATATATTCAACTTAATTATTATTATTATTATTATTATTATTATTATATAAATTAATAATATTACTTAAAGAAAATTTATAATTTAATTCTAATTTACTTTATTTTATTTTCAAATAATTGTAATTATATCTATATATATATTATATGCATCTTAAATCATTATAGATATTTATATTTATGCAATATATAAATATAACAATTACAAAATGTATATTAATTTGTATAAATTCAAAGAATTATTAAATTAATCTTATTATATTATATTATTATGTATTTTTATTATAATATTGATTTTTACTATAAATGGAATTCAAATTAAATTTTATTTTAAAATTAATTTTAATTTAAAAGCATTAGAATTCTAGACAAGCCCAGCTGGATTAACTATGTCCTCAAACCTCTCCTAAAATTCAATTGCCGTTAAACTAATTTGAAGACTTCATCAATTATGAAAAACAACTACAAAATGTTTGCAGCTTTTAAATCAAATTGAGATTCAAACTACACCACACTCCCATAGCAAGCGCTAAGTGCTAAATTGCAGCAGCTATCTCTCTCTTTCGCGCGCTCTCTGTCCCACTACCTTTCTCTATGGCACACTAACCCCTCCAACTCCTACTCATCCTTCTCATATTTCAGCTGTTTTCGCTAATGTCCCACCTGCCATTTACGGCACTAGCTACGCTTTTGTTTGCATGTGTATAAGTGTGTGTGTGTGTGTGTGTGTGTATATATGTGTGTGTATGTGTATATGTGTGTGTGTGGTTGCGTTCCTAATGGCCGTTTTTAACGATGTGGAATCGTCGACAGTGCCACTTTAAGCTGCCACGCATAGCTGCTGGCTGCAGCTAAATCTAACAAAGCTCCACGCAAAAGTTGTTGCCTACATTCCAGGCATTTGCTAATTGAACTTAAAACTCGTCTAACTCCCGGAATGAAACTTAAGAAACCTTCAAAAAACAGCCAATGGCACTATACGCTGCAGCTGTAACTACATTATGTGCGTTGGAAACTAAGGATTGACCAGGAGATACGCTATAATTGATTCATGGATTATGGAATATGGAATATGGAATATGAAAGAAGGAATATGGAATATATAGAATATGGAATATGGAATATGGAATATGTAATATGGAATATGAAATAAGGAATATGAGGTATGGAATATAGAATATGGAATGTGACATGTGGAATATGGAATATGGAATATGGAATATGGAATATGAAATAAGGAATATGGAATATATAGAATATGGAATATGGAATATGGAATATGAGGTATGGAATATGGAATATGGAATGTGACATGTGGAATATGGAATATGGAATGTGACATGTGGAATATGGAATATGGAATGTGACATGTGGAATATGGAATATGGAATGAGAAATGTGGAATATGGAATATGGAAAATGGAATATGGAATGTGACATGTGGAATATGGAATATGAAATAAGGAATATGAAGTATAAAATAAAAGAATGTGGAACATGGAATATAGAATATGGATATATAAAATGAAGATATCAAAAAATAATCTCAACTATATCCAGCAATTTTCCAGCCCACTTCTCTATTTATATAAACATTAAACTATTATACTTCAATTGCATTAGTCTGGGCTCTGGGCTTAAGTATTTATAGGTATAACAAGAATACCCTATATTGCAGCCATTCACATACCGTGCTCTCTATGTAGCAACAAAAGCAAGACTTACAACAACAACAACAACAACAGCAACAACTACAACAATAGAAACGAGCTTTCGAGATCGCATAACAGTAAAAGGTGACCATTTAATTTCGCTGTTCGACGTGCAGCCAAACACGTTGCGACAAGTCAAGCCTCAGCTTGACTTGACTTGACTTTCTTTGCTGATGACCTCCCAGTGGCCCCCAACCACCTTCGGACCGCTGCTGGACTCTCGCCACGCCCCTCAGTTGAAAAAAAAGAGAAGGGGCCAGAGAATGGGGAAGCTTGGGAAAAAGTTGCTGTTGCTGCCGCTGCACGTTTTTCACAATCAATTCACGTAATCAAACAATTCAAGTGGCAAACACTGAAAATGCCAACGTCAACTGGAAAATTTGCGCTACTAGCAGCAGCAGCAACAACAGCAAGCAGATGCGAAAGGGCATGCAGCGGCGGGTCGCCGCTCACACAAAAACACATACATAAACAGAAACACTCACACACTCACACACTCACACTCATACCCTCACACACTCGCTCGACGGCGAGCATGTGCCGAGCATTGAAACGTTTCGATTTATGCGCCAAAAACTATGCTTCGACAGCCACATGAACGAGCTGCAAGCGGAGGGCGCCCAAGCAGCATAAAGACGTTCTCTATGAGGGGACTGAGGGGCCTCTGCAACTGTGGCAGCTACAGTTGCAGGTGCTGCATACGATGCAATCAAAACAAAGCGCAAAGTCACTAAGAAAGCTGACGAAGCTCGGATACTCTGCTTGAGCAAAGGCAAGCAATTGAGTAAGAGGAAATGGTAATAGAACTGAGAAAATTAAATAAAAAATAATATAATATAAATATATATAAATTATATATACATGTATATAAAAATAATATTAAAAGTAATAAAAAAAATATTTTTAAAATTTATTTAATCAAATGGACATTATTTTTATTCAATATTTTTTGAAAATAAAAATTTATGACTATATTTAATATTTAAAACAATTAAAAAAAATGAAAATATTAATAAATAAAAAAATATATATTAAATATTAAAATTAAAAAATTAAATGAATATTAATATATTAAGTATATTAACAACTAAGAATATAAATATAAAATTAAATAAAATATTCTCAATCAATATAAATTTGCGACTAAACGAATTGAGAAACCAAAATTCTTCAAACTCCTGTCAATTCAATTAAGTTGAACTTTTAAGGCAGGTAAATCACATCGCAAAGTTATTATACTCAGGCAGAGAACGGAAAGAAAATAGAAGGGAAAAAGGATGGAAAAAGTATGAGAAGTGCTTCGGCTGCACCTTGGGACTGGCCCAACACAAACACAAGCAAAAGCAAAAAATTTCGTCGCCGTCGTCGCAGTCATCGTTGGCGTCGCTTTTGCCTTTTGTTGACGCAAAAAATTCGAAACTTGCGGATGGAAAAGTTGTCGCTAAAATGTGGAGAAAGTTACCGCAACAACTGGCACGACTCGAGGAGCCTGTCCAGGCACTGCCACGGCATGGCATGGCATGGCGAAGAAGATATGGCATCGAGAGGAATGCCATGGCCAGGACAGAGTTGCATTGTTGACCCATTTGCTGGCCCATGACCAGGCCCGGGACAAGTTGATTGCGGCAATTGCAATTGGAAAACTGCCCAAGGGAGCCGCAGCCAAAATGCAGGCAGACAAATAGACAAATAGACAAAGAGGCCGAGGCAGACAGACAGACAGACAGACAGACAGACAGTTTAGACAGTGCACTTCGTGGCATGCTACTTACATGACATTCACCAAAATTGCCAGACCCGATGTGATCAGCATGATCTTGGCATCCACATCATAGTCGCCGCTAATGAGCCGTCCAATTGCCAGCCAAACGAGTATGCCAGTTATCACCCAGATCATAAAGACGGAGGCCATGGCGCCAATTACCTCGGCCCGATACCAGCCAAACGACATTCTGTCAAAGATAAACAGAAAAGTTTTAGCTAAAAATAATCAAAAATTTTCGTGTCTGAGATAAAAAATTTCCAAAGAATTTCAAATTATTATTCAGTGAGGAGAAATTGAAGCTAACGCAAGTCGAGTGAATATTAAATTTCCAGAGCGTAATAATGTCAGCAAAATGAGTTTATTTGCCCAGCCAATAGTCTGTACATTGGGGAAATGGAGAAATGGGGAAAGTGGAGCTGGTATCACAAATTGAAATTATTCATGATATAAGTATCTCATGAAACCACAGACTAAATTTAGCTTTTATGAGATTCAAGTTATGCTTATTGATAAAAAGGTAAATAAAATGAGGCAAAAGTAATCACTCGATTAGCAGTAAACCGATTACCGACTTATCGATATTTATATATGTTAAAAGGTGGCTGGAAACTTCATTGAGGTTTAAGAATATAGAATAATATAAATTATATAATAATATATAATATATTTCATAATATAATTTATTAATTTATAATGAATAATAATTAATTAAAATTTATAAATAATAAATAATTAAAATTAATATTGTTTTTAATAATAATACTGAATTAATATTAATAATATAGTTTTTTAATTATATAATTATATAAATAACTTGAAGGGCAAAAAGGCAAAAAAGTGGGACTTAAAAAAATATATATATATATCTAACTGACTGATAAATATTTGTTATTATATTGGTTATCAGTAAAGTATAAAGCAAATCTGTATTAGTTATATGAGAGAAGCTATATATAAAAATACCTAAAGAATCTCTTACGCATGGCAAATATGCTAATTCGAACCGCATCCAATTCAAGCAACTCAGCAACCATAACAAATATAAATTTAGCACGCTTCATCGATAGCTCAACAGCTACAAACTCAATAATATCAAATGAACGAAGTTCAGTCTCAAAAGCTAACAATGATGCTGCTACACATGTTATTGGTCTTCCAAATATTTTGTAAGCATCAAATTTGAAAATAATTCTGATATAATAACCCACAAATATTTATTAATAATACTCGCAATAGCTTCTACACTTTGCTCTAACTCATTGGAAGAAGAAAGCTACACAAATCAAATAACTGAAGTGATCAAGGATTTGGTAAGGAGTGCAAAAGGTACAATGAATGAGGTCAGCGAGGAGTACGAGGATAGCACAGAAGAACTCGAAGATGCCATCCCCATCTTAAATGAATATTTTAATCGTTTGAGTAATGATTTCGATTCGTTAAACAAACAACAGAAAGCAAGTTTTTTTGCATACATAAAAGATATTTTTTCTGAAATTTATGGATATTATCAACGCACCAAAAGGCAAAATTTTATAACTTATTTGCGACCTAGCAACGAGTAGATTTCTATATTCAATTGCTTCGGATTTGTTCAAATTTGTATATATTTATTATGTATATTTTTTCATATATATTTTTATAATATTATTTTAAGTTTAAAATTTTTTAGAAAAACAATTCAAGATAAAAAAAAAAAGATCAATCAAACTAAAGTTAATTATTAAAGAATTTTTAAATTTAATCTAAAACTTTTGCCAAATGAAAAACTAATTAAAAATGGCGACCACAAAAATAGATAATAGTTAGTTATGTGAAAATCATAACATTAAATCAAATGAGAAAGCAATTTCCATAAACATGCTTCACACAGTTCGCTGAGCTGATGATGGGCTAGGTAAGGTAAACTCAGGTAGACTCGCTGGTGTGAAGCGCTGGGCGGCATAAAATTAACATAAGTTGATAAATGCGCCCCCAAAAAATTTGTCAAATGCCATTTTAATTTGAGTGTCTCGGGTTTTTAGGGGCGCGCCCGACAGAGAGGAGACTAAACTGGGCTGGGCTTGGGGCTGGGGCTGGTGCTGGGACTGGGACTGGGTCTGGGTCTGTGTGCTCGGCTGTTGTTGGTATTCCCTAATGTAATGAGCGCATTGCATGTGTGTTTTCTCATTTTTCGTTACATTACGTTTTTCTTTTTTTTTTGTATTTTTTGGTGGGTTCAAAGTCAACACCTGGTCGAGGGCGACGTTCGTTCAATTAAAGCAACGTCCGCGCTGGGGGGACGACGCCAAGCTCGTTATAAAATTGAAATAATGGCAATGCCAACAATTTTGCCAGCCTGCCAACTCGCTGCTGTGTTTTTTTTTTCTATGTTGTTTTTTTTTTTGAAGCTGCTAACTAATGCGACACACACCGGCAGCCAACTACAACAACAGCAGCAGCAACAATGCAAGCAACGAATGTCTCGCCATAATAATACAATTTAATTTCCAGTAAACATCCGTCGCAAAAGCCCCCAGAACAGCCCCAACTACAGATTGTGTCAATGTGTAAGGCCACTATATATACATATATATATATAGTTCTATATATATATATGTTTGGTAGCCCGTTGCAATTGCAAGTGCAGCCATTTGCTTAATGACCGCCTGCCGCCTCTCTGGTTACGGTTTCTCTTCTTCATATTGTTGTTGCTGCTGCTGCTGCTGCTAAAGGCGCCAAAGGCGCGACTGGAGGATTGGCTGCTGTTGTTAATGCTGCTGGGAGCGTTGCTAACCACCTTATGCGCTTGGCACACTGGGCTGGATGCTGGCCAAAAACTAACAGAAAGTTGGCAACAAAAAAACAAACAAGGTGAAAACGACTCTTAGATACCCTGTCAATTTATTCGAAGTTATCGATAAGTTAATTATATAAATATCGACATAATTTAAAAATTTATTGTAACTCTGTATTCATATTTAGCAAACATCTTAATAGATACAAGAAAAATAAGCAAAATAATAATAAAAAACTCAGCTTTAGGCATTGATATTAAGAAAAATCGATAAAATTTGAAATATTGATAGATAATTGGAAAGTACAATTAAGTACAACTGTTTGCCAAGTCTCTCATTTCTCGTTTTCAATGGAGATACATGCTCACCTGTCTCTATGCCCAATATACCCATTCTCTGCTCAAAATGCCCACAGGGTATCAATAGAAACGTATAGAAGTCCACAGATATATACATTATAAGTTGAGCGCGTGTGTAGCAGTTATCATTTTACAGTTAATTGTATTTCACTTTTCAGCTGATAAAAAAACTCAGTCAAGGTCAACAAAAGCATAAAAGAAATGCAGCATCACGTAATTATAGAAATTATGAACAATTATGAAGTTTTACAGAGCGAGCACAAATTATGGATTATTTTCAGCTTAAGTGCAATGGTCACTAATAAACTTACAGTTGAATAGGGGAAAATAAGTTTTTAATGGAAAACAATGAAAGAGTTGCTTATAATTTGATATAGTTGCTTAAAAACAATTAGATCTAATTATAAAAATATCTGTTTGATATTATTTTAGACTGTCTAAAATTATGTTTCATAATTTTGATTATTTTATTATATTTTATATATTTATTAAAATATAATAAAATATTTTTTACTTCTATTACTTTTTTAAAGAAATTTTTAATTGGTTTATATTTATTTATTAACTTTGATTTTGAAAATAAATTTATTAAAATATTACATAAAATTTTAGTATTTAAAATTTTAAAAAATATATTATTAATTTTTTAATAATTTAAAAATGTTGTTCCAAAATTTATGTTATGCGTAACATTTGTTTAATATATATATTTATTAAATGAGTTTTAAATATTTTTAATTATTTTTCCTAAATTTATGTTAAGTATTTAATGTTTTAATTTAATTTTTTAATGCTAAGCATAAATAGAGAACTAAAGAACTATTTTATATATTGTTTTCATCAATAAATAAATATATTTTAAATTTGAAAAATATTTATATATATATATTTTCAATAAAATTGCTCAAATTTCGCCTCGTATATATATTGATGTCTGTATATTGCTTAATTAATAGATTAGCAATATCTTGATGCAATTGCGGACCACTGTGCAGCAGTGTTTGGCGTTCGTTTGTGCTCAGCGTTTCTGCGTTTGCCTTTGCAATTGTGCAAATGTGTTTTGTTTTGATAAATTAGGCTTGTCAACTTGGCAGCGGCAATGGAAACGAGAACGAGACCGGCAATGGCAATGGCAACGGCAATGGCAACGGCAACGGCAACGGCAACGGCTCTGAACCGCATGAAGCGAAAGCTTGAGCAGAAGCAGAGCAGCAGGAGCCGGAGCCGGAGCCGGAGCTGGAGCCGGAGCCTAGAGCTGAAGCAATAGCTGAAGCATGAGTACCGCATAAGGCTGAGGCTTGCAACCAGCCGCTGCACATGCTGCAGCAACACAAGCAACACAGCCAGCACAACAACAACAATAAGAGAAGGCACAAAGTCTGAGGCAGCGGCAGAAAATTTACAAAATTACCATGCAACACGCTTGAAATTGCAAAAGTTTTTCATTATTCACTTTGTGGCTGCAGTCGAGTCGTCGAGTGAGTGAGATTTTTGCATGAATGAGCAGAACGTGCCTGCACCTCCTCCTTCCGCCACCACGCCCCCTGTTATTCGTCCCGCCTTAAAAACACAAGCGCAACCAGAACGAGCACAAGATGGATGCCAAGCGCCCACTCGATGGGCTTGCCTTAGACTTGAGCAGGCGACGCCGCCGTGGCAGGGGCACCAACAGCTACGCAGTTCCCAAAGACCAATTGAAAAATGTGCAATGGCCAAATGTACGCAGCAGCAGCAGCAGCAAAAGTACAAACAGCAACTGCTGCTGCAGTGAAAATTTGGAAACAGGCTTTTCGCCTAATTAGACGAAGGCGAGAGGAGAGCACGCGACTGTGGGGGCATTTTATGGGCGGGGCCGAGAGTCTCAATGCGGACACGTAACCAGCCAACTGGCAGAAATGTTGCCAAGTTTTCTTGGGATTGCTGAAGATTAAATACCCTTGCGAGCAGGCCAACTGCAAGTCTGATATAATTATAATAATTCAGCTCGATTACAAATGTGGAAAAAGCTAGAGTTTATATAGTGGACTGAGTGTTCATAGCAGGCTGCAAAGTCGACATGAAAAAACTAGTTCACAACTCCTTAAAATTATAAAGGTTAAATAATAATAAAAGCAAAATAATTTAACAAAATTTTTTAATATTAAAAAATTTATATTGAAAAAAAGAAGTGAACAAATTTATAAAAAAATTCTTTTGCCAATAAAATAAATTTTTTAAAAATAGATGAAAATTATGTTCATATTCATTCATAAAAAATTTTATTTATTTTAATTTTGTATGAATATTAATTATAATAATAATATTATTAATAAATAATTAATTTATAAATATTTAATTATTTATTTAAATTTATAAAAATATTTATATACTTTAGATATGTAAAAAATAAATAATAAAATTAAAAATTTTATATATTAGTTAAAAATTTATTTTAAAATATTTTAAGGTGTAGTTCAAAGGATTCTGGCAATTTAAAAAATATATATATATATATATTTATATAAAGAGTTATTTTTTAAGTTTAAGAAATAACCTTAAAGAATTTCTAACTAACTCGCTATATCTTTTTGCTCTCTTCCTCACTTTCTCTGCCACTCTGACGTCTTAAATTTCCTTACCTTTTCTGCGCTAGTCAATTCAATAATTTGTAGCACTGCTGTCCCATAGATTGTAAAGTTTCAAATTCCTGCTGGCCTGCCAAAGCACGGCATATGCCGAGCGTCGTGTCAAGAAATAGTTGTGAGAGCACAAAAAAGTTGAACATTTTATTGATTGGTCTTAGACTTTGCACAGGGAAAGTCTTTTACCTAAAAGAAGGGGAGGATGGCTGGGTGCTCTGTATACATACCGTTGCGTGGATGGACGTCCGGCTATCCAGATGGCAAACAGTGAGATCATAAAACTGGCGAAATCCGTTAGCAAGTGTGCGGCATCCGTTGCGATGGCCAAGCTGTTCGACCAAACGCCACCTGTCGGACAGTAGACAAAGAGTGAGCGAACAAGTATGTGTAAAGGGGTAAATAAATGCAACAGAGAAAAAAAAACGAACACGAAAAAATTAACTTGCAATCTGTGGGAGTACTGCAATGGACAAAGACAGTCGCCACGCCACGCCCTCTGGCCCCCGCCTGGTCAGCTCCCATCAAATGGTTAGCAAAACAGCAAAAAGGAGGTGCCGCATTCAGCCAGTCAACAATTTCGATTTAAAGGCAAAGGCAAAGGCGCAGGCAAAAGCAAACAGAACGAGGCAAAAGTTCACAGTGAAAGGGGGAGGGCTGGCCGGCTGGCTGGCCGGCTGGCTGGGTGGCTGGTGAGCGTGTGCCAGTGCCGCCACTGTCCCAGTGAATGTGGCCAACGGCTTCGATGGCACATTGTAGGTAATTGCAAAGCGATTAACAGCAACAGCCGACAATGCGGACGACAGCGTCGCATTGGCAGCGCTTGAAAATTAAATGTTTATTGTATAACAGCCCTCTCCACACACACTCTCTGTCTGTGTGTGTGTGTGTGTGTGTGTGTGTGTGTGTGGGAAAGGGACAGCAGACCGTAAGCCCTTCCGGTCGCCATATTGTTGCACTTCCGGTGCTCAGTTTTTAATCGTCTCGTCGTCCCTTTTATTACTTCGTTTCGTTTTCCTTCCATTCTATTTTTCACTTTTTTTTTATTTGGTTGCCTTTTGTTTGACTGACATTTTAGCCAAGCTTTTCTCTACTTTCAGCTCTCTGAGGTGAGCGAAATTAGTTGAGGGAATTTGAAGTAAACAACGAGCAGAAATGGAAAAAGTGAAAGACGAAGGAAAATCAAAGTGAAATGCAAAAGAAAATTCAAGAATAAGTGTAAGGGACAAAAAAGGGTGAGCATATCGGCAATCGGCAATCGGCCATAGCTGACTGGGTAATGCTTGTTCACGCTAGGTTGTTGAGTTGAGAAATATATTTATATGAGAGACTTGGGAGATCCCAAATAGCAGCGATACACTATCGATATATATATATATATAAATTTAGCTAAAATTTGCTAAAGCTAATATACTCTCTTTCACTATATGAGCGAGTATTAAAAGAATTGTCAACATAGCAGATGCTCTTAGGAAAACGAGTATTCATATTTTTTTATCTCATTTGGCCATACCGCTTGCAGGCATAAACTCGAAGACGTTTGAAGCTTTTAATTTGAACTCTTACAGACGCAAAACCTATATACCCCCTTCGCAGCATGAACGCGCATAAAATGGTCATTCAGCAGCGACAGATTAAATACCGTGTTTCACCAGCTACTCACCTACAATTTCAGCAATCATGAATAACAAACACAAAACGCTAGCAATGATTAACTTCCGACGCGCCTTCAAGTCAATGCCTTCGGTGCGAGCTCTGTGGCAATGATCACGAACTGAAATGATAGAAAATAATGAAAATATTATATATATTATTATTATATATATTATTTAATAAAAATAGATAAAAATAATAGAAGCATAGTTAAAGAAATATAAAATTAAAAAAACAAAATAATATTAATATTTATATTAATTTGTTTTTTTTATAATATAAATAAAATTCAAATTTATATTGATATACATTTTTTTAAAAATTAATTTACAATTATTTAAATATTTCTAAAATAAATAAAATCTTGTAGAAATAAAAGCAGCAAAATTATTTATATTACAAAATTCGATTACTATCAATTTATTTTTATAATTAAATGAAAAATATCTTCAAATTAAATAAATTTTTAAAATTAAATGAAAATTAATAAATTATATATGACTAACAATAAATATTTATATGAAGTAATTAAAATATTTATTCAATCAAACATATGATAAAAAATAATATAAAAATAATACATAATTTTTGAAAAATAATAAATATATAATATAAATATTGTATATTGTATATTGTATATAAATAATTCTGTCGTCATTATATTTTTAAAATATTTATAAATTATATTTGAATTGAAAGGAATAAATAAAAACTTTTCAATTTTATGGCTTAACAGACGAAAATTGTCCATGGTTTATATTACTTAAAAAAAATTATGAATTTTTACACTCAAAGAAAAATGTCTGCATCTTCTTAAGTGGTAAACATAATACCGAAAAATCCCTGAATTTTGTTTTTCTTATTTTTCGCTTTTCATAAGAAAAAAGAAGAGAAGCAAAAAACGGAAAAGAAAAGAAAATATATATATATAAGCTGGACCAAGCGGCGTATGCGATGCACGAGCTGACCCCTGGGAGACCCTGGGAGACTCACGCTCTAGCGCTCTCCCCCTCGCACTCCCCCTATAGTGGCCTCTGCCATCTGTTATGCCGTTTACATATTTACAAAACAGGCATTTAAATTTATTTAACATGGTACGTGAATAATGACCACCGACGCTGTTTGCTATGGTTGCCACGCCTTGCCCAGCTGCATGCATGCTCCTAGCTCCTGTTGCCCATGTCCTGATTTTCCCCAGTGTGGGAATGCCTGGGCAGCCGTTACCCAGTTTTTTGGTGTCAGTGACAGGCGCACTCACAGTCGCACTCGCTCTCACACTCGCTCTCGCACTCGCACCCCGTTGCTCGTTGGCCAGGAGCAGTCTATTAAATACTTTATTGCATTTGTCGCAGCCGTATTTCATGCTTTGTCATTTCCGCTGCATTTTCTTTGCACTCTCTACCAGTTTCACATCGCCATTGTTCACTGTACTGCGAAAGGGTAGCATGTGCATATGCTATATGCTTGTAGCTGCCTGCCTGGCTGGCTGGCTGGCTGGCTGCGCGGTTTCTTCATTTGAATTCAGCACAAGGACGTCACCGAGAAGTCTTCCGAGTCTGCCAGAGTCCTGGAGTCTCCCTCACTCACACTCTCCCACTCTCTTTCCGTGTTGGTTCAACTCCTACTGCACAATGGCACAGTAACAATGCAGCCGGCAGCGAAATTAAATTCCAGTGCATAACCAAGGCGAGGGCCAGCCAGCCAGCGAGCAGTCGACAAGGTACAGGTTGAAATTCCCAATGCCACATGAACATTTCACCTATTAGACCCGCACAACACACACTCCCACACACACACACACACACACACACACGCACACACTCAGAGTGAATTTGCCGCTTCAGCTGGTAGCTCCTTCGACATCCTTCGTCCTTCTCGTCAGCGTTGCAACTGATGCATAAAAATCATCATACTTGCAATTTAAACAACTGCAATCCATCTGCATCTTTAATTGGTCCCTCCCCATCTCTCATCCCCTCCCACTCCGTTCCCAATTTCCTTTCATCTTGAGTCTTTCTCCATATGCCAACAATGCGGCGCTTCTTTTAAATAATTCAGCTATCAGAGGCAAAACCCTCCTCACATTATTCCAATCATGCTGCACATAAATATTTCATCAGCGAATTTATTCTGCGAGAAAATCTATATATATATATATATATATATATATATATATATATATATATATATATATATATATATATATATATATATATATATATATATATATATATATATATATATATATATATATGCATATATGTGTGTATATGTTTGCCTGAAAGTCCAGCTAAAGCTCATGTCTTGACATTTGTTTGTTTGTCTCAACTAATTGCAATACTCGTTCGGGTTGTTAAAGAGGGTATATACGGTATATATTATATCAGTAAAATGACCATGTATAGCGAGAATAAGCGGTATTATTTATATTATCTATAATGGAAATGTGTTAAATCAGGAAAAATAATTTTTACATATTCAGATGAGTTTTTGCTAACAGTCGAGTACTCCCGGCTGTCATTTTCTTGCTTATTTATTACATATTTTACAGATTGATGTATGGAATAATATAATAATAATATATCTCAGATTGAACTGTTCTAAATACAAATGCAATTTATGAGAATTGCATAGAGAGGCGCAATTTGCTTAAAAAACAAGATATGCAGAGAGAGAGAGAGAGAGAGAGAGAGAATAGAGAGCAGCACAGAGAATAAAATTTTCCTCGAAATAAAAATAACTGAAATAGCTATGGCAAAAAAAAATATTTGCATACCCTATAAATTTACCATTTAAATTAAGTATACGTAATTTTTTTAATTTTTAGAAATTATACAGAAAATAAAAATATTTAAATGACGTTTTCTACTTTCTTTATATTTCATATTAATTAAATTAAATACACAAACTCCCTAGCTAGCACATATTACAGGGTATATAAAAATACGTAATACGTAATACCCATGATGCACCTGCACAGCATGACATTTCACAATCTCCTCTTAACAATGGAACTGGTCTAAGACGTTAGCTAATGTCGCAGCTGGCTCGCACTTAACTAGTTAGTTAGTTGCAATCGGGTTGTTGCACAGGTAATTGGAGGAAATGCGCAGGTTGCTCAGCTGTTATGCAAACGCTTGTTAGCTGCAAATGGTGCTGCCTCATGGTTAGGCAAGAGATTGAGTTGCCCCAGCTGATTGTTGATATTGGCCACGAGGCGCTAGGGCCCGACACTAGTCGAGGAACTCTGTCTAGACATGACGTAATGTCATTTAGGGTCGTTCCTCTGCCAATAAATCCAATCAGCGGCACTGCAAGGAAGCAGAAGACGAAGCAGCGCGCTGTGCACTGCGACACATCGACTGTTGACTTATCGAAGAGGAAATTAAAATTCAGAGTTGATCGAAGCAGCATACGATGCTCGCTCGACTGGGTGACTCGACGGACGACTGGATGACGACAACCGCGGCGGCCAAAGTTTTGGCCATTTGCTGCACAAAAAAAAGCGGGAAGACTGTGGTAGTCGAGCAGCAAGTACCCTGTAATGCAATACAATAGTAACACAACAAATACCCTGTAAAATACAGTTGATCTAGAAAGAAGTATCTATATGAAAGAAATATCCTCTATATATCATATACATTATATATATTATAACCATTAGACAAGTGAAGTAGATGCCCTGCCTTTATCTGCCTTTACCTTTGTTATCCCGTTAATTATGTTTTTATAAATTTGTTATCCAATTACAGGGTATTTAAGTGTTCATCATTCATATGGGTTCTCCTAAATGTTCATATAACTAATAAATTCATCTTTCTATATAAATTTTCATTCCCTATAAGGTGAGAGGTAAGTGGTAAATAAGTCGAGAATTTATTTATCTCTAGCGTACCTCAATTACAAGTATATCAATTTTTAATTATTAATTGCATTTTTAAATTTAGAGGGTATTAATTGCTTTAGTTTAATCCCTACGCTTATCACTAACTAATATACCTGACAATCCATACAATTCTTAATTATTCTTACAGGGTATTAATACAAATGTTGTATCTTCTATCTGCACACGTTATTTTCTCAAGTTTTCAATCAATTATATAACCTGAAATATATACTCAATAAATTCTCATTATTTATACAGGGTATTCATATGAGTATACAAACTAATACAACCCTTCAATTCTACTAATTTTAATGGCTATTACAGGGTATCAACATATGCCCGGCCCCTTGCTATCCCCTCTAACATAAGCTCTTCAATAACCAATATACCCTCAAGTCCTTCAGTCAATTTGCATTCTTATTACAGGGTATTTAAAATGAGCCATTCATTTATTTTGGCCTCGTTGTCATACGTAAATTATGTGCCCAGCTCTCGCAATTTATGGCATATGACAATAGTCAAGCGGCGATCCAAGCATAAATTTTGATTATAACCCGCAGACGCAGATGCTCCTACTGCAGCTGTTGCTCCTTTGGCTCCTTGAGCTCCTTCGGCTGCTGCTCTGCTGCTGTTTGCCAGCAAAATTGCGACCAAAGTTTGCAATCGTTGAAAAATCATCAACTGATTGATGACAAGGCGATGGCCACACTCTCTCCGTCTCTCTCTCTCTCTCTGCCCCTCTCTCATTGTGTTTGTTTGTTTGTGTGTGTGTGTGTGTGAGATATTTGCTTACCGAAGCCAGGCAGCAGGACCTTCTCGAGACACGGCGCTGACTTCTTCATCAACATTTTCGTTGTTGTCGTTGTTGTCATCCGCGTCGTTGTCGTCTGTCGATAAACACGTTCGTCGTTCATTTCCATTTCCGTGCCGTCAGCCAATTAGCGCGCATTACCGTGTAATAACACACAAATTGTGCAAAATTTTCGATTTTCAAACTCAACTGAACAACAATCAACAAATACAGTTCAACTTGACGAAAAATGCTGTGAAAACTAATTTTCTACAGTTGTTTTGGCCCCCACCCTTATGTTTTTTTTCGCAGTGTTTGTTGTTTGTTTGGCATTTGCTTTGCAGCGATTTCTTGATAATTTATGAATGACTGCAAATTGCTTTGCGCGCTGATTGAAAGCGACACGAAAAGTGCCGCAGTTTATCAACGCCACCCACCTGTCCGCCTGCCCAACCCCCCCTTTTAGCTCACCTTCAACTTCAACGTTGTTGGAGCGGCCATGCAAACAGAAAATCTGCGAAGGTGTCGTCGGCGCATTGTTGTTGTTGCCATTACCACTGCCAATGCTCGGCTGCGCTGGTGTTGTGCCGTAATTATTTGAGCGCCTGTAATAAGAGTGCAATAGAATGAGATGGCAATATAGTACCTTATAGGCATAAATATGCTGTGTATGGCGATTGATCGCTCTTTTATATACATATGTATTTATTATTTGAACGCCTACAATAGTGCAATAGAATGAGATAGCAATATACTCCACTATATATGTAGGTATGAGAGTGTGTGCACTGATCGCTCTTTACTTATGCTCTCTCTTAGCTTGCTCTGTTTATTTTTAGCGTGAGAGGCTTAACTCACTCAAGTCCAAAAGAAATAGAACAACAATAGATAATTAAATCGGCTGCCAAAGTACGGTACTTTTCCGAACACAATGTAAACGCCTTGCTGTGCACATGCAGCTCTCCCACTCTCCAGCTCACACTCCAGCAGCAAAGCGCGTAATGAGCAGCGGGAATAAAAAAAAAAAAACAAAGAAATGAAGAGCGTGGCATGAGCGGGGTATTTTTTTTGTGATAGGTGCTAAAATGAAAACTGCAACGAAAAATTCAATTTGAAGTTTTGTTACTTAACCCAAACTACGGGCGACTACTTAATGCCACGCCTTCGCGCCCAACTTCAACACACATGTGCATGTGCACGTGTGTGTGTGTTGTGTGATGTGGCCGTTGATAAGTTTGCTGTATGTGTGTGTGAGCTCGCGTAATTTTTACTACGAAAAGTGCAAATGGCGCTAAACTACTTGCTCTGCAAGTTTGCAACGCAATTGCCGCACCAACAAAAAGGAGTAGAAAGAATCAGCAACGAAAAAAAAGCGAAGTGAACTGAAGTGGAGTATTTTCTTAGCAGCTACAGCTACTGCATCTACTACTACTCTGCTGCTGCTGCTGCAGTTACTACTACTCTCTCTCACTCTCTCCCTGGCTCTTTGGCATGCAAACTTTTCTCGAGGCCTTTTCACACCTCTGACAGTTGTCGAGGATCCCACGGTCGGGTGCTTTTACGGCTATTTAACAAATCAGCAGCTCATTTGGCGACTTTGCTGCTCTTTATGTTAATTTGCTAAGATTTTCTACTTGAATTTCTCCCTCGCTTAATGCAAAAAACTCTTGCAGCAAAAACTTTTTCGCTCTGCAGCCGCCTGCATCCCTTCGAGAACTTACGTCACAATCGGCGTGCCTTCGCTCTTCGACATTATTACACAATAACAAAATGCGCACGAAATACGAAAGTAAAGAGAACAAACACAACACAGAAAAAAATAACTTTTAATGCAACTTCACAATGGCAACGCTCTCAATCAACTGTCTGCTGTCTGTCTTATAGATCAACTGGATATGTCGAAAGCGAAGCTGCGAAGAAACGGCTAGAGATCAGCAGCGGTAAGACCGTAAGCAAATAGGAGATAAGTGACGGAAAGAGCGATAAGCGTGACAGCCTAAAATATAAAATTAAAAAAAAAAAGAAAAGCAAGGCAAAGTAACTATACAGCTATGCAGCGAGAAAGCCGTATGCATACAGTAACATACATACATGTACATGTATAAACACACACACGCATAGAACTAGAAACAACGAAAGGGGCGCAAAGGAGATTAGACAAGAGCAGACTTCAATAAAGCTAAAGCACACGGCTTACACATCTTTCTTCTTTGATGGTAACGTGCGGTATGACTGCGTATTGTTTACGTTTTGGGACCACTGTTAAGGTCGAATGGAGTGCAAATTGGCGCCAGACAAGTGTAAGCGAGATAGCACTTGACAACTCTTAAAAGCAGCTGGAAACACACTGGGAGACAGTGCAAATAATTGAAGTTAATTTGAATTAGATTCTAGTTGGAGCCAAAGTTGTGCAAGCGAGACAGTCCTATAATGCTTGCATGAACTGCTTACAGTAGTAAACCGCTTGCTTGAACTGCTTATATCAATACGATGATAAGCATTAAAATCGACATATGTGCAAGCAGTAAACCACCCATTCGTACTGCTTACATTGCCAGCTGGCTGTAAATTAACAGCTAAACGATATTTTCCAATTACAGTGGTCAACAACGATATTTTTTTTCCTAAAATATCAACATCTTATAATATCGACTTTTGTTTGACAAAGTTCTCGGAACAATTAAAGTGCACATAGAGCACGGCGGCAGCTAAGCGTGCCTGCAGCTCCTGTTGACTGAAATCGTGAGCCCACTCAACGCGACCCCAAAACTTCAGCTGATATTCCTCCTCCAGGCGCGAAAGTGCCACGGCTTGTTCCACTGTAATTCTCTGCTCAATTACAGCGCAGGCCAGCACAATAGATTTCAGTGTGTCCACAGCGAATATGTAGCCTAAAATATATTATTTTTATAAAAAATACAAAAACTGAAGATATTTATCTATCTACCGTGGAGCGTTTCCAAGCTATACGAGTGAAAATGTTTGGCAATTTTCATTTTATCGTCAGCGCTGACCTGGGGTGGTGTTATGTCCATAGTTTTCTGCAGATTCGTTTCGAAACGCTGATTAAACCAATCGATAACGGGATCCCACTCATTGTGCTGCAGCTCCTGCAGATCCTGTTCATTCTGTAGCGGGAAATTCAAAGGAATTATGAATATTTATCGATAAATGATCGATACACTTACATCGTATTGGAACAGCACTGTATCGGTGGCTACGAAATTTAGCAGGTAATTCACCATATCGGGTTTCGTCAGCTTATTGGGATTATCGATGGCCGTGAAGCAAAGCGCTGAAATGTGCATGCGAGAGCGTTCGATGTGCTCCTTTTGGGCATCGAATTCGGTGGCTACAGCAATGGCTAACGGTTCACTCTTCACCGTAAACAATGTACCGTTAGGTGTCTTCAGCTTGCGATGATCCAGTGTCACCTCATAGCCAACATCTGTGCTGAGCACATTCGTCGTCTTATAGAAACGCTTCGGCGGTGTCGCTAAAGCCATGGGAGAGAAAGAGTAGGATATATCGATAACATGTTTTTTTTTTTCGTTTTTGTTGCCGGCTGTTATGAAATCTATGCAATTGTTGTTGATCTCTGCTTGCTCTCTTTTTCTCTCATCACTCACCATATTGACGCACTGCTGTTAGAGCAGGCGCTTGCCATTTAACGCCGCTGCCTATGCGCAGCAGGCGTATTGTGTTTGTTATTAACTGTTTATTCATTTTAATTAAACAAAATACTTTGAGCTACACAATGTGCAGGCGACCAGCAGCAGTGTGACCAAATTGATGTAAACATTAAAATACCACAATGAAAAATACCAGCTATCGTTGTGTGCATTTCAGAGTAGAGCCGCATGCAAACTCGTTAAAGTACGAAAATTAAATAGTTTTTATATAAATATATTTTTAATTCACATTTCAGTTCTTAATTGTATTACAAAAAAATTATGATATATAATTTTGCCCTTAAGCACTAGCATTAACTATAAAGGAAAATCCGTGAGCAAACGAAGATAAAAAAATCAAAAATACAAACTTAAAGCTAAAATTCCATTCAATTTTGACTTAAAATTAGTTAGTCGTCAACTTAATTACTATAAGGTGCGCTTTCAAGCTGACTTAATACCGCGCGTTTCGAGGTACGCCATCCACGTCTCCTGCTGATGCAGCCAGAAGTCGAACGTCTGCTCCAACTGCTGATATTCCCGTTCCTTCAGAGCCAAATCGGCCAGATTCGCATCGCGCTGCTGGGCCAACATTTCATTCTCTTTGCGTAGTCTTTCGATCTGGGCCCACGTTATTTGGCCCGTGCGCGGCATGATGCTGCGACGTCGAGTACGACGTGCCGACTGACCCAACTCCGGAACAGGTGATGGCTGTGGCTCCAGCGTGCGATTGGCGGGCGTTAAGGGCGAACGTTTCTGGGCGGGCATCGACTGCTGCTGTGGCTGTAGCTCCACGGTCGGTTCGGTCTTCGGTTCAGTCTTGATTAGTCGCTTGGGCGAGTCCAGCGGCTCCGCCTTTACCTGCGCTTGATCCTCTAGGAAGGGACATCCATTCGGATCCACTTCGAAGTTCATCGTACGACAATCGTGACGATTGAAGCGAGGCAAATTGGGCACTTCGCTGCGCACTTTCGCCTCCAGGTCATCAATGCATTTACGTTCCGTCGGAAGCGGGAGCGTGGCAGCGACACCTGGCTGAAAGAGGCAGTCGATCAGCTGAAACAGGCGCCAATCCGACTTGTACTGCGGATCGTTCTCATAGCGACTGCGCTCGACTCTGCAATGGATAGAAGAGATTAGCCTTCCTCGACTGCATAGCAATCAAATCACTCACAAATACTTATTGCGGTAGTTGCTAATGCGTCGCCGCACCTCCTGCTTGTTCAGCCTTATGCGATGCTGCTGCAGCCCAAAGGCGATCTCGCGAAATATTGTCAAGTTCTCGGTGTACGAAGTCACCTCGTGCAGGTGTTCGCGCCATAATTTCACGATCATTGCCTCCTCGTAGGACGTGTAGTAGCGCAGTCGCATGTGCTTGGGTCCGCGCTTATGCGGCTTCGTCTCATTCTCCGGATCACTCATTTCGAGCAACTTCTCATGCGGTTTCCTTTTTTTTCTTTTTAAAAATCAACTCAAGCCAGATTCTTCCCAAGTCCAATAGAGATGTGCAATTATTGTTGACTGAAGATGTGACAAGTGCAACTTGCCTGGGTATCGATATATCGAATAGTTTTTCTAATTAAAAAAGTTTGCATTTAATATTTAAATTTCTTTATATACTGTGTGAAAAAGTGTTATTATTTTATCTATAAAAAATTATTACATTTTATGAATATATTTTTATATCTTATATTTCAATTTCATTTTTATTTTAAATACATTAAAATTGCATAATACTTTATTTGATATAAAAATGTATTTTTTTATTCATTTACAATAATTTTGCAAATTAAAATAAATTCAATTTATATTATTAAAATATATATATTCTTTATGTTTGTTATATTGTATTAATCTAATTTAATTTACATAAATATTATATTAATTTACAATTTAAATCATGTTATTTTTGCCATATAACCCAATCACAAATATTTAGTATTTTAGTATTTATATTTGTGGCATTTTATTGCAAGCAGGTCAAGGGTCTCACTCTTATGTGTACATTACAATATGTTGATGGGAGTTGAGCAGCATTAAAAACAAAACACCGATAGTTATAGATATGATGTATATATATTTCATTATATGCAATTTAAGCAACTTAATTGCAATTATATAGTGAGCATTAATTATTAAACTAGTGTTAAGTTTTGCATTCAAATTTAAAATATTTTGCCCGGCTGTTGCCAGCAAGCAATCGACCATGCCACCTATCGACTTTTTGTGCCCGCCAATCGATAGACGCAGCCATCCCTAGTTGTTGATTTTCTGTGCGAAAAAGTGAAGCTGGTGCTTAATAAATGTGGCAGAGGATTGTGTAAATGCATTAAGGTAATGCAGCGCATAGCTAACTATTAACTGTTTCGATATCAATTCGAAAAAGGCAAAAAACTGAGGCCTGCGACCTTCGCATGGACTACGAAAATTTGTCCGTGAATCTTGGTGGTGGGAGCGCTGTGGCCGGCGCTGCAAATGTGAACGTGATTGCGAGCACAAATCCAAATCTACATCCGAACGTCGCAGACGTCGAGCCGGAGGCGACAATGTGCGGCAACCAGGAGCTGCTGGAGGTGAAGTCCAAGGAGAAGGCGCGTCGCTATTGGACGCCCAGCGAAGAGGAGCGCCTCTATGAGATATGGGGCCGGGACAATTGGCGTTTGACGCGCAACGGTAAAAATACCGTTTACTTTGGCCAATGGTCCGAGGAGCTGCGAGAGCGTTTCTCCGTCGACGTGAAGCCAGAGGAAATTCAAATGAAGGTGAATCAGACAAGGGCTAAATTTCGGTAGGTATTTCGTAAGATTTCTATTTTTCCATTGATCTAACTGTAATCGGGGAAACTGTTGTGGTTCTCAGTCAGGTGAAGAAGCAGCTGCAGACCGACCCATCGGCTTTTCCGTTGCGCTGGAAAAAATATGATTTAATCAATCGGATATTGAAGAACCTACACAGGCCGAAGAACGCGGAGCCATTGCCGCCAGAGGTGTTGCTCAATAACCGAGATGTGTCGCCGCCACGCGACGACGAGCAGCAGCAACAGCAGCAGCACCAACAGCAACAACAACAGCAGCAGCAGCAGCAACAACACCCGCAGCAACAGTCGGTGCTTAATTTGACAGCTGAGCCAGCGGCTAATAATTATTATAGCAACAATAATAGCAACAGCAGCAGTAACAACAACAACAACAACAATGGCAACAGCAACAACAACAATTCGATGAGCTTCAATACGGAACTGTTTACGGATCAATACGATGATATCAAGCAGGAATACGACGACGAGGACTATCGCTCGATGCCATTTCAGGAGCGAATGCAACAGTATTCACCAGCGGAGCCCGCACAGTTGCTGGAGCTGCAAACGCCACAGCAGCTGCAGCAGCAACAGCAGCAGCAGCAACAACAGCAGCAACAACAACAGCAGCAACAACAACAGCAGCAGCAGCATCAACAACAATTTCAGTCTGGCTATGAGCCAGCTAGCTATGCTAGCAGCTACAACAGCAGCGGCAACAATAGCGGCAGCAACAATGTGGCCGCAACATCCAGTATCAATCATCAGGCTATTACAGCGGTTGCGTACATCAACAGCACCAACAACACGATCAGCGTGGCAACGAACAACAGCAATGGCGGCCATATGCAACCGCCAGCTACCAGCAGCAACATCAACAGTTCCCACAGCAATGCTTTGGCAACACCATTGCCGACGCCACGTAAGCGTGGCAGACCCTTTGGCTCCAGCAATCCACCACCAGCGGATTCATTGGAGTCCATGTATATGGAGGAAGTGCGTCGCAAGAATCAATTGCTGGCTGAGCAAACGAAAATCTCACGACAACGCTTGGAGCTCGAGGAGCGCAAGCTGGAGCTGCTGCAGACATTTTTCCCCAAATGCTTGGAACAGCAGGCGCACATCTTGGCGCGTGTCATGCAATTGCCACACATACAACAGCCGCAGCAGCAGCAGCAGCCGCCACAGTAAAATGCAAAAATAAATACAACTTTGAATTCAATGTAGCCTGAGCCCCGATAGCGTTCTATGTTTACCACTTAAACTAGTTGACATAAGTAAAAAAAATAAAAAATAAATAATGCAAAACAAAGCAAAAATTAATTAAAGAAATAAATAATGTAATACAAATTTAAGATCTAATTGAAATTTGTAGAATCTAAGACGACAAAATGATTGAATTCCGTCATTGCATTAATGTCGTTTCGATCGATTGCAATTTAAATTGCTTCAATGTCCGTACTATATATGTTTTAATCAGTACTCTCTCTTAAAACTAAATAAAACTCTGTAACACTAAGCATAACTCTAAATAAAGATTGTAAAAAAAGTGAATTTATAATTAAAAATAAAAAAAAAAAGCAAAAATATCAAAAGTGTCATTTGAAGATATAATATATATGGATCATATGTTGTCTATATAAAATCAGAAATTTAGTTTTATATTATAGATCATAGGATCTATAAATACTATATAACATAAATATATATATTTCATATTATTATTATAGAAAGATAGGGATAATCATATACCTTATATATTTGTATAAATTAATATTAATTCCTAATTCACTTAAGTTTAGGGATTCAAGCAACAACAATATTGGCAGCTAACGCTTAACCCCCAGCTAAACGTAGGCTGATAGATAATAGATAATATTAGTTAAACTTATATAGATAAGTTATCTTTATTAGTTTAGCATTGCTTTAAATTCTTTATTTTCTTTCGTAAATCCTTTCGGTCAGTCTTTTGATATGGAGTTGTGTGTGTATTGCTAGCTCCACTCTATTGTCGTAGAGTCTATTTTCTACTCTAGTAATATACAGTATATTAAAACTTACCCAAGCAGACTGATTGCAAGTGAATCCTCCATAAGTCAAATTGAGTTAAGATAATAATTTATGGATTTCCGTCTCTGGATTTCTGTAAGAAAACAAAATCATTTTTCTATTTTGTATTTTATAAAAAATATTATTATTTTTTTTTAAATTTGTATTTGATTATTATTTTTTAAAACTATTTATATATATATATATATATATATATATATATATAGTATATATCACGCTCTATAATATACTTTTATGTGTAAGCAGTTTTGTTTATATATATATTTAATGATGTAGAAGGTAAAGTAGCAATTTTAATACAAAAATAAATAATTATAATAATAAATAAAATTCAAATTCTCAAAAATCTATATGTTAAAAATGAAAAAAAAATTAGTTAGTTAAAATCAATAGGATTATTAAATTTATTTTTGTACTCTCGCGTCTATTTATAAGGTCTATTGATATCTAACATTTTCTAGACAAATTTTGTATATTTATTATTACAAAAAATAATTTGGACTTGCTTTAATGGCATTAAGCAATTTGCTTCACAGCTGTACAAAATTTGATTTTACACTTTCTTTTGAAATAACTTTTAGTTCAATTTTAAAGGGCAAGTACTAAGGTTTACTGAAGACACTAATACTTACGTTATTTATTGTATATTTATATCAATTTAAATAATGCACAAAATCCGTTTCATTCTGATTTTCTTTGCCTTCCCATTTATTTGCCCAAGCTTAATCGCTGCTGTATTGCATGAAGAGTTTATGAAGACGCCGTGGACGTTAAATAAAGCGTTGTCTAACCAGATAAATAATATCGATATCACCTGGTATACAGGTGAGTTTTCTAAGTTAACGTTTAGATGCAAATTAATTAGCTAGAGTTTTTACTGATAACGATGGCAATGAATTCTGGCAAATGGCAGCACGGCAACACTGTCGTAAAAAGTAGTAATAAACTTGTTGCTTTTAAACGCTTTATAAGTGAAGTGATAAGGAAATTGCCAGCCTAAGAGAGGCTCTCTTTGTCCCTCTCTCTCTCACATATTATATTTATGTTAATGTGAACAGAGCAGCACAGCAACACTGGCTGTAAAATACACTATAAAACTAAGTGTATGTATGTATAAGTTATGTAGGGTATTTAGTGGGTCGACCATTTTACTGATTTTCAACACAAACTACTACCTAATAACAACAAACATTTGATAGCCTAATGGTATCATTAGCATTGTTGTTCAAGTTTATTGTCAATAGCTAAAACTAAGACTACTAATAAAACTACTAATAAAATAAATAAATAAAATAAATAATAAAATAAAAATAATAATGTAATAAAACCTTAATGTAAATGATTTATTTACAGGGTATTATACAGTCAGTGTAATTGTAAATTTTAAAATGTTACGAGAGTAGATTCCATAAATTCAATTCGAAAATTCATTAAAAAAAAAAAAATATATATATATATATATATTACAGGGTATACGTAAGTCGACTAATGGCAGCATCAAATTGCCCAAAATAATTGATAAATAGTTTCGTATTATATGTGGAACAACTTAATTCACTTATCAAACAAAATCGAATGCGCTCGACGCTCACCACTCCGATTAACTGAGCAGCGCCAGCGAATGTTAGCTAACATGTTTATTTAACTGGATGTTAACATTGATTGCGGCTTCAGTTCAAGTTCTGTTGTTGCGTCGCAGCGAACTGCTGCTGTGCTTGGAACTCATTTGTCGCCGTCGCATTTATTTTTCACTTTCGTTTTTGCGTGTTTTCGCTTTGTGTTGAGTTGTTGTAGTTGCTTGTGTTGTACTGTAAAATGTTGAATGTTGTTGTGCTGGTGGTATTGCTGTGCGCGGTCTGCTTGGCGTACGCCTCGATCATCAAATTACCAACAGCTGATGAGAAGACACCGTGGGAGCTCGTCAATGCCATTTATGGCACCTCTGGTCTGCGCGGGTTCAACGGCACGTGGATAACAGGTGAGCTACTGCTTCTTCTTCTTCTTCTTGCTATCAGCACGCTGGGATTTACTTAAGCTGTTGGCTTAACCCACAAAGCAATTCAAGCGCAGCTTATCGCCGCCGCATTTGTGTAGGGAGAGTCCCCGCAATGACAATGACAATGACGCGTGAGCTGAATAGAATCATTCCGTTGAGGTCATTTCCCTGTTATGCTAAGGGATTGATCAATGTTGATACAAAGAAACTATTTTGTTTTGATCTGGAGTTCAAATTCTAAATAAATCAAAATGTTGAACTTAAAAATATTTCTATAACAATTTCAATTTAATATTATGAAGGAAAAGAGAAAAATAAGAAAATTTAAAATTAATAAAAAAAAATGTAAGAAATAAAAATTAAAATTATATAAATTTAATTAAAATTATTTATAAAGTTTTCTTATATTATTTTTTGTTTTTATAAAAAGTCATAAATAATTTGTATTAAATTTCCATGGCTTCAACTAAAATTTTATAATTTTTATTTTTATTTCTTATATATTTTTTTTATAATTCAACATTTATTTTTATTTTTGTCTTTCCCTTCATTATATTAAATTGAATAGAAATATTTTAATTTTTATTTTATTTCGCCTCTTTCTTTGCTATCGTCCACTTTCCTATTAATTTTCGCTTAATCACCTTTAATCACGAGTCATAGCCTATCAAGTTTCAATATATCTGTGTAGACCCTAAATAATAATAATCTAGCCCAACTACTTTCCGCTCTTATCTTATCTTAGCTTATCTAGACTCAAGCAATCGAATTATTGTTTATTATCAAATTATAGCTGCTTGTACAGCCCTTAGATAATACCTGGCATGTGCCAGCTTCACTTCACTTCTTAAAAATTTGCTCACAAAGAGCTATTAAATTGTCAGTCGTTACTATCGATTCAAGTCAGGTTGTGCAATTTGAATGCTATTCGGTTGAACAACCGAGTTGTTGACTATTATGCAATGTCTTTTTCTTAGTGAAATCATTTTTTATTTTTAGAGAGAAGCATAACAATTAAAAATAAAAAATAAATAGATAGGCTACTGTTAATGATGCTAATGCTAATGCTAATGCTAATGCTTATATACTTTACGCCTTAGTTAGCATCTACAGGGTATACAAACAAGTTTTTCAAGTATTTTTGACTTTGATTATTACAACACGTTAGTTTGTTGTTAAATAAAATCAGTGTGTCAATATTTTTATGAATTTATGTAGAAAGATCATTGATCATTCCTTTAGTATTTTTTGCTTTTTATTAGCTTTCATTTTTGTATTCATATTTTTTAGGAATATCAATTTTTTATGTAAAACTGAATATTATTTAAGACTTAGAAATAGTTATCCAGTTGTTTATTTAGTCATCTACTATGACATTAGAATGCAGTTATGCAAAATTTAAAACAATTAAAAGTTTTTGTTTAATATTTCTTTAAAAAAAATTAGAATTTTTAAATTATTGAATATTAAAATTAAAATTTTCGTGCATAAAGTTGACAACTTAAACATTTTATTTTAATTTTGTAATATTACAAAAATATATAAATTAAAAATGCCGAAATAATTATATTAAAATGTATATTTTATTGTTATCGACAAATTTTATAAAAATGAATTAATTATATTATTAATTACAAATAAATAAATTTATATATCATATATATGCGTTAAACAAATTTTTTTTGTGAATAAATTAAAAATATTTAATATCCAAATTTTAAAGGGAATTTTGAGACAATAGTAATAAGCTTACAACTTTTATAATTTATAATCTCAATTGGATATTACACATCTGCCTGACACATATATTACTGTCCAAAAACGGCTCAATTAAGGCACTCGAAATTGTTCTTGAGTATAAAGCAAATCGGGGTATTACGCAATAAGTGAGTTTCATTGCATTGTTAACACAATTCCAATTAGTAAGGCTGATGATAACAATCAGTTTGACAAATACTCGGCAGCTGCAAAAGTTTCAAATTAAACACCACTTTGCGCCAAGCATTCACGTTCTGAAGGTGATTTAAGATGCGTGTAATATGATTTTGCAAATCACTTGTTGAATCACGCCAGCTGAGAATAAAAAATAAAATTCGGTTGTTTAGGGATTTCTATTTTATTATGCATGGCTCTTTAGGTTTATTTAGATATAGTTTTCTTATTATTTAAAGACTAATTAAATATTTCTAAACTATTTTGAATTTTGTTAAAAATTTATATTTTACAATTAAAATATAAAATTATAAAAAAAATATTAAAAATTTTTATTTAATATAATAATAATATAATATTTTCTATTTATATATATTTCTATTATATTTTATATTATATATTTAATATTATTATATTATATATATTTATATATTTATTTAGATAGTGAATTCTATTATACGGCCAGTGATCGATCGATACGGAAATACAATGCAGCTACAAAGGAAAACTCTATATTTTTGGAGTCATCATTTTTGGTATGCATTAAAAATATTCTAAAATAAATTATGAAAATAAATAAGTTTCCCCATTTATGCCCGTAGAACACCTACACGGATGGAACATTTACGCTCTCGGCGGATAATACCAAAATTTTGGTACGTCATAATTTAACGGAGAAATTCCGCCACTCGTTTGTGGCGCAATATGATGTCTATGATATAGCAACAAATACGACGATCAAGATACACAAAGGCGAGAAGCTGCAGTATTGCAATTGGTCGCCACTCAAGGATCGTCTGGCCTATGTCTATCTGAACAATGTGCATATCCATTTCAATGAGAATCTGGAGGTAGCCATCACCGAAGATGGCAAAGATGGCATCGTCTATAATGGCGTGCCCGATTGGGTCTACGAGGAAGAGGTCTTATCCAGCGGCAGCGCCCTCTGGTGGTCGCCGGATGGTAGTAAACTGGCCGTCGGTTTCTTCGACGATACCAATGTGGAGACCTTCAGATATTTCCTATATGCCGATGAGAAAAATAATTACTATCAGTATCCACATGAGGAGAATCTGAAGTATCCGAAGAGCGGCACACCTAATCCTGTTGTCTATTTGCGTGTCTACGATCTGAACAATAACGATCCCATTATGCAGCGCATCCAAGCGCCCGTCGACGTTGTCAGCGCCGATCACATACTCCAGAATGTAGTCTGGTCAAATAATACCCATTTGCTCATCACCTGGTTGAATCGTCGCCAGAATCTATCGTCGATACAGAGCTGCAGTCATCAGGGCGTGTGCAAGGAGGTGACCAGGATTGTGGAGCCCGATGGCTGGATCGATATGAGTACGCCCCAATGCTTGAAGAGTGGCCTCAACTGCATCTTTGGCTACTTCATCGACAACTGGTATCAGGTGTGGAATCTCAACTTGGCAACGGGCGTCAACATCTGGAAATCACGCGGAGAATTCACTGTGCTCACAGTCTATGGCTACGATGAAGTCAACGATAAGCTGTAAGTATTCAGAGCATATCATTTGTATATAGTATATCTGTAAACATGTTGTCTCTGCCGCCTTCCAGCTACTACCAGGCCACTCAGCCTGGTGATCCGGCTGAGTATCATGTGTATAGCAACAACGATTGCCTGAGCTGCAACATGGTGGATGCGGATGGTGTCGCTTGTCATTCAGCTAATGCGAAATTTAGCAAAGGTTTCTCCTACTACACATTGACCTGTTCAGGTCCCAATCCCACCTATACTCAAATCTCGGAGTCCGCTACACACACGAAGGTCATTGACTGGGAGCTGAATAGCGCTTATCGTGCCCAGTTGGCAACTAAGCTGCGACCCACGTATCGCTTCTTGAATGTCTCTTTGGCAGATGGCAGCACTGGCATTGCTAAATTGGCGTTGCCACCTAATTTCGATGAAAGCAAGAAATATCCCATGATTGTCGTCGTCTATGGTGGACCCAATTCGGTGCGAGTAACAAATTCATTCACTGTGGGCTACGAGGCCTTCGTAACTACCACAAGGAATGCCATTTACGCCTACATAGATGGGCGTGGCACGGGAAATAAAGGCAAAAAAGTGTTGTTCGCGGTTAACAATGATTTGGGCGATCACGAGGTCGAGGATCAAATCTTTGTCACCAAATGGATGCAAGATAATCTCAAATTTATCGATGCTGATCGTACGGGCATTTGGGGCTGGAGCTACGGCGGATATATGACAGCAAAAACACTCGAAGCCGATGATAACAATGTATTCAAATGCGGTGTGTCTGTGGCGCCAGTTACCTCCTGGCTGTACTATGGTAATAGAGAGAGATCTAAAACTGATCGTACCTATATATATTAATAATACTTTTGCTCGATTTAGATACAATATATACGGAGCGTTTTATGGGTCTGCCCACCGTCGAGGACAATCAGCTCAAGTACAATGAGAGCAGCGCCTTTAGCCATTTGGATAACTTTAGAACTCATGGATTTTTGCTAATCCACGGCTCGGGCGATGATAATGTGCACCACCAACATTCCTTGCTCTTGGCCAAGCTCTTGCAGCGTGCGGATATTGCCTTTGAGGAGCAGGTAACGACAAGCGTTAAATAAATTTGTATTTATTTGTTTGATTCATCTTATTTCATTGTGATAGGTGTATGCTGATGAGAACCACAGCATTGGCAATGCCCAACCACATTTATACCATACCATCGATCAATTCTGGCTGAACTGCCTGAGCAAAAGTGGCGCTAAAGCTTAGATTGTATATATATATACAGATATATTGTATATATATATATATTTTGTACAGTAACAGAATAACAAAGTTTTACAAGGGAAGCTAATTTTAGTTCATATAGAATTTTATTATGTGATAAAATTGGTTAATTCATGTAAATCAGAAAACGGCCCGATAAAAATAAAATGTTTCTAAAAAAATATAATGCAAATGTTGTTTATTATTTGTATTTTGAAGAAAATATCCAGCCTCTAAAGATTTGTCAATTTCTGGGAAAAAATAAAAAACCTATGAATAAAAATAAAATAAAATTGTGTAATAAAAAAATATTAAATATTAATTTGATTCGAAAACAATAATTACAAAATAATAAAATAATATAATAATGTAATATATATATAATATAATACAAATAACATTGTATATATTTATAAATTATTTTTCTTAAAGAAGAAGAAAAAATTATCTTAAAATACTTTCCAAAGTACTCAGACCTTAATATACCCCATTTTACAGGTAAAACACTTGCAGGGCAAGAATGTTTCACTATATATATAATATATGACAAAGAGGCATTGATTCCAATTGAAAATCCATTAAAATTGCCCGATAATAAACAATTCAGGAAGCGCAATAAAAATGCGAACGTGTACTGTGGCCAACGGCCAATTTAACGGGACATATAACAACCGCAATGTCACAGCAAAGTTATAAAAAAAAGTGGAAAAAAAATACTATAAACAATTTAATAACAAAGGCATTTGGTGGCGCTCACAACCGCAAAGTGCATTAAACGGTTAAAATGCAAAATTAATGCAGCTGCTGAGAATATTGAGAGAGCATACTGTTTGTATTAATGATAAGTGCGATTAAATTTATTGCAACAATATGTATTACTTGCGCAAAATGCACGGATTAAACATTATTCAAAAGCAATTAATTAAGCTCCGTTTAATGGAGGAGCTTAAAATCATGCTGATCACTTTATTGGGATTAATATATAATTATATACATATATATATCATATCATTATTTTTTATATATTTATATATATAGAATGTATTGTCAAGTTTTAGTAAAAAATATATCTATAATTTTAAATTCATTTATTTTAAATATAAATTTAAATAATATTAATGAAATTATTAAAGAACTCTTCAGGTTTCCTTAAACAGTTTCAGCAAAAAATATATATATTTTTAAATTCATTTATTTTAAATATAATTTTAAATAATTTTAATGATTTTTTTGAAGAACTCTTCTAATTTCCTAATTTATGATAGTTTTTTTTCTTCACACATTTCTTAAATTTTAAGTATTCTTGAAACGTGTTATAACTATAGCTGTAATCATATACAAGAGTACAGTTACAGCTATATTTGCTGGTTACAAAAAAACGTATATATTAAATTTATACTCGAAATGCTATTTGTTTGCACTTTAAGTGAAAATGTTTTCATTTAAGCTCTGTTTATTGTTTTTCTTTTCATTTATTTCGCTCTGCCAACCTCTCCCTCTCTCTCTCTTTGTTCTATTCACTCTTTGTTTTATTGACTTGCTGTTCAATCTGTTAAATTTGGTGCAACGTTCTTTGCCCCTTTTGTGTGTCCCTCAGGTGTCGCGTCAGTTATGCATCGCTGCGCCAATGTGTGTGGCAAGCCGACAATAAAAAAGAAAACAGAAAATAAAAATGAAAAATGAAATGCGAAAACAAGAAAACATTGAAGAGTAAAAGAAATCTGTAGAGTTTACAATGTCAATGTATTGTTGTTGGGTTGCATTAAAGCTGTTTATATTTCACTCTCTCTCTCTCTGTCTGTTGACTTATTCAGAGCTACATTTTGGCGCTGCTGTTTAAGTTAATTGTCTCTCTTTATTTTTTTTAATTAAATTGTCACTGTAAATGCAAAATGAACGCAGTGACAATAACATATTCAGCAGGCGTTTTTATTTATCCCCTGCTGCACATATAATTAAAATATGAGAGACCTGTGGAACAAACAGTATGTGACGGCATTTCAAGCACACACACATCCATTGTGTGTGTGTGTGTGTGTGTGTGTGTCAGTCAGTGTTTGAGCCTGATCTAACAAACAATTTAATCAATATTCACTACATGGCACATGGCAATTATTCGAAATGAGTTGTCTACATTTTCAGGGAATGAAATATTTAAGAAATCTATAAGAATATATTTTAAATCAATTATGATGTGTATAATATATAAAAAATAAACTAAATACCGATGAGATAAAGGAACTTGGAAAGAAATTTGAATTATAAAAAATTTTTAAAATAGGAAAAAGATTTTAAATTGTATACATATTTTTATATATTAAAAAAAAAAAAATTAAAATTAATTAACAAATTATTTTTGCTCTACAACAAAATTTTAGATCTTATTTTCTTCTATTTTTAATTATTTGATCTATTTTTGTTATTATAATTTCTTCAATTTTATAATCTTGTCTACAATACAATATAATTTTTACAATAATTTAATTCATTTGTATTATCTACTTATTTATTTTATTTTATTTTATTTTATTTTTTTAATTTTAACTTATATAATATGTTTACGCATATTTTTCATTTAAATTTGATTAACATAAATAAATAATTTAATTTTAAAACTTTGTTTTGTTTTTAACTTATCCAAATTTTGATTATATTTTTAATTCTTCTTTGATTCTTGTTTTCTCATTTTATATTTATTCCCCTAAGACACTTAACAAGGTTCATAAATATTTGTCAAGTTTCCCAACTTGAACTTTTCTTTAACTCCCGTTCAAAGTAGAACATACATATCCATATGCTACACATGCACACATACTCTCACACACAAATGCAAAACATGCCGCAAAGCTCTTTTCATATTAATATTAAATAATGTTATTGATGTATTTTTCAGCCGAAGTTCATTCATATGTAAATATTTTGGCTGTAAATAAAATAAAGTTCGAGTCGACAATGCATGGCTAGCTGATACCCTGAACCTTTAAGATTTGAGGAGGAACAAATTTCGAACTATCAAAAACAAAACAAACACACAAACACGATTTAGCTCGTAGTCTTGTTTTAGTATACATATACTTCATGCAGTCTGCCACGCCTATTATCATATAACCGTTATACCCTGAATTATCATTTCCAATTGGTTGAGGGTATATGTATAAATTAAAACCCAAATTGGAATGTGTGTAGGCCAAGGCTGCATAAGAAATTTCATTACAATTTAATTAGGGTAATACGCATATATGTATATGTGTATAATTTCTGTACTGGATAGTTGTTTTAAATCTCGTTGTTTCTAATATACATATTATACATATTTACATAATTATCTATTGCAGAAATGTAATTAAGTTATAATAAAGTGTGGCTTAAAGTCTTACTTTAAATATAATAATTCATACAGAATATTCGTCAAATAATTCAAAATAAACTTGAGTCGGCTTAAAACTTTCAATTTTAATTTCAATTTTTGAAAAACATTTTATTAAGTAATATTAAAATTTTTTAGTATTATTTTTTGTTTTAATTTTTTTTTTAAGTTTTATTTTTATAAAATTTTTAAAATTACAATTTATAATTTTGTAGCTTGTATTTTATATAATTATTAATTCATTTAATATATGAATATATTTTTTATTTACTTCTAAATTTAATTCTTAAAATAATAATATTTTAATATTTTTAATATTTAATGTTTAATATTTTTAAATTTCAATATACTTAATTTTTCTGGAAATGCATCTAATTATAGATAAAAGCTTTTAATACCACTGCGCTGTTGGCCAAGTTTGAATCCTCAGGCTGATTTTTAAAGTACTTTTAATAAAGAATGGGGATCCCTATTTGACAAACGTCATATCCTTAGGGCATTCAACCAATAAATGTGTGGGAGGAAATAAAACTGCTTTGATATACACAATTCTCTCACTCGCGCACTTTCAGCTTTCAGTATTGGCAAACAACATGGGTTTATGGCTTATGGTTTTTTTTTTTTTTTTTTTTTGCAAATCGATTGATTTGTATCTACAGCTATTTTAAAGAAATTTACATGCAAGACAGAAAGCTTTGATGTTGTGCTCTATGGGCTTAAAAATCAAATACATATATATATATATACATATATATATATATATATATATATATATATATATATATATATATATATATATATATATATACGCCATGTGCGTGCCATGCAGATATTTAAGTTAATATTCAATATTTAGACGTTGCTTTCTGTTTTATGTGGTAATTTCTTGCGCCACATTGCGTATGCGTAACATGCGCCAAAATATAACTCAAAATCGAGTCACATATATATAAATGTATAGACATACAGTCCTTGCTTAGCGGGAGGTTTTAGTACAAACGAAAATTTAGATTGAATTTTGACTTAGAGGCAAGGTAGAAAAATTCGAGTTATGAATACAAAAAATGTTGAACTTCAATTGAATTGCAGAAATATTTTTAAATGTATTTTATTTGTATTTTATTTGAAAAATATACTCGAATATTTTCAATTTGCCTTTGCTACATGCACTTTAAATTCAATTGAAAAACCTTTTTGTCTTTACCAAACAAACTTGCCAAAATTTCTTACGAAAATATTTGGAGGAGTAAAAGTTTGATGATTTACTGCACTGCTCTGCAGTGCACTGGCTAAACTTGTCTAATATAGACAACTTAAAACTCAATTATTTTAATTGCAAATATTTACATATGTACAAGTGGCTAGCGGACCACTCCAGCAAAACTTGTGCAAACTTTTGCAACAAAGACAAATATAGTTAGGCGAAGAAACTAGTGCTTGGAAAATGTTTAATTAAAACATCATAACAGAAAACCTAAAAAACTTGTTAAGCCGCAAATGGAAAAGTTTTCCCTGCCAAAAAAAAATGTATATATATATATATGTATATATATAAAAACTAAAAAAAAACTTGTCTCGAAATATTGCCAAAAATATTTCTCAGTTGATTTTTTCCTTTTGCTTTTATTTTTATTGAATTTCGTGCGGAAAATAACAATTTGCACAATCATGACAAAATGTTGCACATGTGAAGGAAAAGAAAGTGTTAAGGGAAGCACAAGAAGAGCAAGGGGCAGAGGCAGGGGCAGAGAAAGGGCACGAGTAGTAGATGCAATTGCAACTTGAGCCAAGTTGTAACCTCTCGTGGCACGTGCTGCTGCTGTTGCTTGGCGTCGTTGCCAAGAGCCATGTTGCCCAGTTGAAAAACCCGACAAGAGCCTCCCCCCTTCCGGGCCACTCTTAGCCACCATCGACTCCAATCTATGGCAGTGTTAAAACACTTGCCCAATATTTTAGCTCACATTTCAATTGAATTGTCTGTCAACTATTGAAAATATTTGAACCTTTATTTTCGCAAAATTGTTTTCGGCACGTGAACTCGTTTTGAGCGTTTGTCTCTTAGCTTTCAGTCCCGAACACAAACTTTTGTTTAAATAACGGACAAAAACTTTAATTAAACTGAAATTGAAAGAGTTTCAAATTTCACATGCATTTCAGGTGCGCAAGTTTTCATCGTCCAGTAGATTGATTTTTACAGTTTTGATTCTCTCTTAAGCTAGTGACTTCGGCTCCTTTATTGCTCTTAAAGAAAATTCGATTTTTCTAAGAAAATTTACATTTAAATAATTTAATTCGTGAATTATTTTTAAACTCGTGAAATTTCCTGCTTCTTGCTTATATATATTATACATATTTATATTTTATGTTATTATATTATAATACTTTTTATCTTACTTATAATATTTTTTATATTATATATATTTTTATTGTCTATTTTGCATAAATTTTTTGCGCTTAAATTTGTTAATACATATTAAACATTTACCAAAATTTTGTCATAATAATTATTAATTTATATACATTTTGTATCAAAATAAATTATTTTATAATTTTAATTTGATTTAATTTACGCAAATTCAAAAATATTTAATAAATATTATAAAATTCATGAGTTCTTACAAATTTTAAATACATATTAAATATTAATCAAAATTCGGTCATAATAATTATTAATTTATATCATAGAAAATGTTATAAAAATTTTATGTTTTTAATTTTATTTAATTTACGCAATTTAAAAAAAAATGCTTCAGTTCATAAATATTTCCGCGTTTTCCCAAAAAAAATGTCGCAGTTAATATATTTTGATTTCCAACTCCCAACAATTAAATGCCACCGAAGTACACCCAAGAGAAATGCTTAAGTACTTCGGTATCGCACCTACTTACGCTTTAATCCAGCCGCTACTAAATTATAAATTTTCAACTTTTTTTTTGTCGTTTTTATTGAGCCTTTGCCAAAGCGCTTTAACGGCACTTGGCTAACTTTTAATGGCTTCCCTTACAGAAAAAAAGAAGAAGGAGACGGAATAAATGGGACTAACTGTTTTGGTCCTATATAATTTGCCTTTATACTTAAAGTATGATTACGTGTGTATTTCTCTGATGTCAATTTTTTTCGATTTTATTGGCTGTTCGAAATGACTATCTATGGATTCCATTTATTTTTTTAGAAGAGAAATAATGCTTAATGCTCTTTAATACTCTATAAATTTTAATATATTCGTAACATTATACAGCTGCACAAACAATTAAATATTTTTATGGTAAGTTCCTATATAAATTGAGTATTATTCAGTTGGCTCTTTAATTTTCATACTCGCTCACGAAGAAAGTATAGAGTATATTGGCATTGTGTAATGTCTAATGTCAAATCTTTTGTTGGGAAATAACCATAAACATATATTATCTATATATAAATATATATAAAATATATATAAATATTAGGGGAGACAGCTAGTCAACTCTTCTTTACCAAATCGGTTTAATTGTTCTTAAACCGTTAACGAGTATTAGGCAGTTGGTGGCGCTCGACCGCAATATTCAATTTGTTTTTGGTTTTGTTTTTGGTATGTACCTTTGGGTCCATTCAATATTCATATGCTGCAGCATAATTTTGTGTTAAATGAATCCGCAGAGCAGACCAAATGGGCAGCTCATAAATAAACAAATTTAATCGGAGCGGGACAGCTGCGTGGAAATACCCTGTAAATTGTTTTGAAATAAATTAATACTATTTATATTTTATATAGTATTTTTAATATTATTACTATTTATATTTTAATACTATTTATATGTTATATAGTATTTTAAAATATATCAAATACTACTTTTTGAACGATACTAATATTTATTATTTATAAAAAAGTTTCTATATTAAATATGATATTTTGAAAATATAACGAATTGGTATATTATTACAAGATTTAATATTATTGTTTAAATCATTTAAATATTTTATTTTATTTTAGCTCTATATGAATATTATATATTTAATTTATTTTTATTAATTTTTTAACCTAATTACAATTTTTTTTTTATTTGAAATTTTTATTTTTATTTTTACATTTTCTTTTCATTTTCTATATTTATTTATTTTTAAAATTTTATTTTTAATTATTATTAACTTTTTTTTTACGGTTTTCATAGCAATTTCAATCAGTTATATAAATTTTATCATGTCCTCATTTACACGTATAAATACAGGGTATTTTAGAGTGCGCAGCAAATAGGCTTAAATTTATATAGTATATATATTAAATCGAATGGAATAAACTGCACTGCATTGCTATTTGTTTATGCTATTTGGAAAGCCAATATGAGAAGTGCAAATATTTGATGAGCTCAATTGAAAAGTCAATGCTTCATGAACCAAAAGGACATTCAACATAATTTACTGAAAGGTCTTGCTTTGTTTAACCTAAATTAAATTTAACCAAAAATTCCTTTTGAATATTATATTAAACTAAAGGAAGAGGAAGAGGCAGAGATAACCAAAAATAAGTTGTCTACAAAATATAGAACTTTATTTCTGTAGACAGCTCACATATGAACTGTCTCTGTGAATTGATTGCTCTCTTTGGAGCCAAAGGAAAAACAAGTAGGAAGCAAAGACCATCAAGTGTGACTGACTGCACGATACTCGTTCATAGTTAAAAAAAAAAAGATTTAAATTTGACTGGTTACTCTCAAGAGATTGCTCTCTTTCTCTCTGTCTCTCTCTCTCTCTCTCTCTATATATATATATATATATATATATATATATATATATATATATATATATATATATATATATATATATATATATATATATATATATATATATTTATATATAATATATATATAATATATAATTAAAAATAAAATAAAATATATATTTATAATATATAAAAATAAAATAAAAAATATATTTATATATATATATATAAAAATATATATTTTATTATATTTTCAATTATATATATAGACCGATGGCCAGTAAGTCGCATATATTTTCTTTTCGCTTCTTGAGCGAGTATAAGAAAATAAGAAAAACATATATTAACAAAAATGGAGCAAAAAATAAAAAGTCTGCATAGACAGTTCACTAGCCACAAATGCGGCAAAGCCTCTGTGGAATTAAGCAACTGACAGTGCCGGCCAAAAGTTTGACACACAATCGATAGGGGGCGTGGCATTTGGGTGTTTTGGGCTAGTTGGAATTGTGGTTTAGCTGGAAATCAAATTTAGCCGAATGATTTTTGTGAGGCCTGCCCAAGGGACTTAAATGTGTTAACGAGATAAGCAATAAGAACGAATTTTTTTTAAATAAATAAAATATTAAAGTTAAGATCTTAAAGTGTACAACTTCAAAATAATAACAATATTATATAAACAAATTTTATTTTTACTTATAAAAAAATGTATGTATTACCAATTCAAGGCGATATAAAACATACATTAAAGCTCTTCTAAATCTCTTGAGCAAAGCTCAAGCTTCAAATTGTGCTAATAACACTGGAAAGGCTGCAGGATAGCTCACTTTGCTGTCTTCTTTGAGGTCTTCTTCTTGTGTGCAGCTAAATTGTGGTTAAGTTTTTGATGGCATTTCAGCAGCAGCAGCAGCAGCTACACACACAGACACACACGCACATACAAACAGCCACAAACAGACAGGCAAGACAACTTTACGGTAAATTTGCGTGCTCAAGGACATTTCTCAGCTGCTTTCTGCTGTCGCCCGTCTGGGCCCCCTTCCGCAAATGTCCTCCTCAAATTACCCATTTTGGCCGCCTTAAACACTTTGTTCAACTTTTATTAACCCATATGCTTTAAAGCTCATTTCACAGTGTTATGGCCGCGCGAGGGCGTCTGGGCATGTGGGCGTGCCTGCCTGCCAGCAGTCAGCCATTTTTGCCTTCGCAAAAAGTTTCTGTCCTAAATGTGTTTATTCAAATGCAGGCAGACATTTTAATTGGCTCATTAAATGGCTAAATAAAAGTTCCGTTTTAGCGGTTTAATAGCTAACATGTGTAGCCAGAAACCAAAAATAGCAATATGCATGTTTTCTCTCAAATAGTCGGGATTTAAGCGGCATTTTATTAGAAAATAACAGTTAAAATAGTTTTGGCTGTCCCAGAAATTTTAAGTGGAGATTTAAGTTTTTGTAGAGAAAGAACTTTTTTATTTTTAGAATTTTTTAAGAAACTTATTTGTCTACTAAAAGAGGTTATAAAGAACAAGAAACTGTAGTAAGTATTTTGTTACAAATTTATTTTTATTTTACTCTCGTTTTTCAGTGCTTATACAGCATCCAATTAATTATTTTAGAAATTTTTATAAGCGAGCACTGCACGACCGATCCTCACGACAGACGTACGTAGACTAATTCGTTTCCTCATGATCTCTCTAACAATAACCACTTCACTCTTCACTCCTCACTCTCACGTCTTAAGAGTTGGTGCCATTTGTCCATTGCACAAACGTTGTAGAGATTAAACTGCACTCTCTCACTCACACACTATACAATAAGTGCATATGCTATCCCCCTTCTAAACACAGAGAACTCTCACTCCGCACTGCTCACTCCCTCACAGTTGCTGCAAGCAGCAAGCTGCCACTTCACATATACTACTACAAATGCAATACAGTTTGCATTATTAATTTTCTCTCTTTGGATAAACACGGATAGCTTAGGCCCACAGCCCCACACTCACACACACCCAGCCGCACATTTTTAAATGCAATTGCTTTTGCTATATATTTTTATACACATATCATTTTCAATATATTTATTATTGCTCTTATTAAATAATATTGATAACAATATAATATCATATACATAAAAACAAATTAACTATTTATATGCTTCACTCATTGAGCGGACGACGCGGTATTGGCTTACGTAAAAAGGAAATTTTAATTTATTGAAAAATAATTCATTTATGACAATTAATAAATAATATTTTAATGCAGACATTTAACACATATTAATCCTTTTTAAACAGTAAATTATAAATTAATACGGATTTTTACACTTCTTTTAAGCAATTAAATCATATATTTCGCGCAACGAACCGATCAACGCAACAGTTGAGCCCTGACTAAAGCCTTTGCTTGAGCTGCGACATTTACTCTCAGCAGCAATAATCGAAGACAGCAGTATGAAAATAACAACTAGCACAGGCTTACATTGCATACGCCTGTGTCTCTTTCTCACCACTTATACTGCTCAGGTAGAAGGGATCATGGGTATACGTAATAATATTTGCGCTCTGCTAGCGCGTGAGAATGCTCTCTGCTTTGCAGCTGCTGCCTGTAGCTTGCAGTCTTCTCTCTAAACACTCTTTGTCACTGCATGTTATTTGAGTGCGCTGCTAGAAAGTGCCGTTTGTGTGTATTAAAAGGGATCTGGATAAACGAGCGTGAACATGCTCTCTGCTACTCGCTGCTGTCTGCACTCTTCAGTGGCAAACGCCATTGGCCACTGCAAAGACTATGTGCATGTATATACATACGTATGCATATATACAAATGCCTTTCTCTCTATCCGCATAATGAATAACCGTAATTTTTTCTCTTAACGCAAAATTTGACAAAAACTTTATTACGACGTGCACAAAAACATGCAGCTTAACTAGACTTCTTATTGTTGACCTGGTTATCGGATGTCTTTGGCGTCAGGGCGAGATTCGGACGTGACTTTGACGTACCTGCTGCGCTCTCCGCCGAGCTTTCGAATTCCTGCAGCGCTGGCGGAAACCAGGCGTGGTCATGTGCCCGTGGATCGTCCGGCGGTTTACAAGTCTTCTGGTACGACGAGCACTCCGCATCGGTCATAACCTTAAAGTGCTGATCCTTGCCGACGATCCCGATGCACAGCTTCAGCGGCTCATCGATGGAGGCGGCATAGCTGATGGCCTGAATGCCGTGGCAAATGAGTTCATTCTTGGAGCAGTACGGAAACGTTTCCGTGTGCTTCAACAGGTAGGTGTGGGCGCCCTGCGACCGATTCCCAATGGCCATCGCCTTGCAGTTCAAGACATTCGCCGAGGGCATTACCTGGTATATATGGCTGCCGCGCTCATCGTATCCGGCCAGCAGGAGGCCCACTCCGTGCGGACGGCGATCGTAGCGCTGTGTGCTGATCTGCATCTTGTTGCCCAGATTCCAGACGAGGCGCCCGATCGGATAAGCTGTGTTATAAGAGTGTTTATAGGTCAGGCACTCCGTGCGTAGATATTTTGCCAGGATACGCGCATCCGCCGTAATGCCCGCTATGCAGATCCCCACGTGACGATCCACGGGTATTATCTTGGGCTGACTCAGGCCCATCTCGTTCGACGGCTTATAGAGGCCCACGACGATGGCATAATCGGGGGATTTCAAGCCAACGCAGGCTGTGCCGAGAGCCACGGCTTCCATGGCGTATTCCACTTGAAAGAGCCGACCCTGCGGGCTCCACACGGTGACATCATTATCGTACTGACCTCGAAACATTGTTTTTGGTAATCATAAATATATATGTATATATCGGGGGTTTATTAACAAACGCTTCAAAAATCATAAAATATTCAGGTAATTTTTAAATATTTAATATAAAATATATTTCGTACACATAATAAATTATTACGTAAACTGAATTTAGAGTAGCAGCTATCTAGGGATATAACAGTTTATGGTTTACTGTGATTTCGTTTTCCCAATCAGAATCTTGCTTAAATTGAGCGAAAGCACAAAAATATATGCTATACATATGTACACGCCTAAGCTATCCGCGTTTATCCGCAGAGTGAATATTCAGCCAATTGAGTAAGTGTAATGTTAGAGTGAAATGGGTAGATGAGTTGTTAAGCAGACAGCAGTAAGGAGAGCGACAGAGCGAAAAGTGAGCTTTGCAGTAGAAGACTACTGCCTGCTGCTACTGTCAGAGAGCGAGCAATGTAATGTTAGAGTGAAATAGGTAGATAAGTTGTTAAGCATAGCGGCATTTGCGCTCGTTGTGAATAATTTAAGTGGGGAGGGGGCATTTGCATTTGCTCAGGAAGCAGTAAGGACCAATGAGAGCGAGATTTAAGATTAGCAGTGTGTAATGTTAGAGTGAAATAGCTAACTGAGTTGTTTGAGGAGCAACAGTTCTAGACTCCGCTGCAGTTGCGTTGGCAGCTGCGCGCTCTCTGGAAGAATAGAGAGTCAGAAGCTTGTGAGTACGAGTCAGTCGGATAATATATGCTGTGCTTGAAAGTGCTGACTGCAAAGGGAAATATGTACATATATTAAATATAATTAAATATTTTTAAATATGTTTCATAAATTTAATGTAATTTTAACAATAATTAAAGTTTCGCAACTAAATATTTACAAATTATTTCTATTATTATTTTGACCTGCACTTAAATAATTTAATTTAATTTTAGAAATAATGAAAGTTCTTATGCAAGGCACAAAGATTTCTTTGCGTACAAAATTGTAATTGTAGCAAAAGGTCAACAAGTTTATCCGGCACACACACATAAGCTCGTACACACACACATAAAGCGTTTATAAACATTTGTCACATTATTTTTCGCACAATAAAATTGCGGCATAGTTTTATACACATGGGTTAAATTTCCGGCTGGCAAACAAAAAGGTTCAGCCAGACGAAAACTTGCACAAAAAGCGCTAAAATAAACACATTATTCACACACACACACACTCTTACTCTCTCTCTCTCTCTCATACGCACACGAACAGCAATGGTCGCGTAAAATTCGCGCCTTCCGCTTGACATTTTCTGGGACCGTCGCGCCGCGTCGCATTTGCATTAATTTCATTTAGAAAATGCGTTGAGCGCAAAAACTTATGAAATCACATAAGACGTTTGTCAGCGCTGCGCAATAATTATGTTAAATGAACTGGTTCACAATTCTATTACATTCAAAGAACATAAGTTGTCAGCTGCGCAATAATTGAACTTGTTAACAATTGGCTTGAAGAGTGCAAATGCTTGAAGAGTGCAGTTAAATTTGCAAATTCAAATGTATATATGTACATGTGTGTGTATATATATATACATACATATATACGCATATCGTGCAAACTCTTTCTCTGTACATTTTGTTGGTTTGAGCGGATGTTGTGAGCATGACAGATAACTTATTTGCTTTCCGTAACACAGTTGTCAGCTTATGCTTTCAATTCTGTTTTAAAGCTACAGATTAAAGAGCAAGTGGCAACTCATGCTCATACTCGCTGTGTAATGCTTTTGATCCCGTTATCAGAGTTTCGCATTCAGCCGAGAGTGCTTACGTATGGTCAGCTGGAGTGAGAGCGATGGCTATACGTACATACATACATACATAGATATGTATATTTGTGCCTGTATCCTTTGCAGTTTGCTGTTGTTTTTTGCTATGAGATCAAAAGCTAAGTTATCCGCGCTTATCCAGAGTTATGCATGCATCTCCATATTAGTATTGGTGCACTCTAAGAAGCGCTATAGACTGTGACAATGAGAGAGCTAGTCAAAATGGTCACTGCTGACAGATGAGAGTGATTTTTCACTCATTTTGGATAATGTGAGTGGAAGAGCGAATGATTTTAGCTAGACTGAGGAGTTGCGTGAGTAAATGCCAGCCGAGCCTACGAGGCAGAAAGAGAACGGTAGCTATGATTTAGTCTACGACTGGGTGTCACTGCGAGCAGTCGCAAAATTAATAGGCAGACTATAGGCAAATATTTATTTTGAACTAGTTCATTTGTTGATTGTCTAAAAATAATTGTCGCGCAACACTGTTAGCGTTTTACATTCGAAAACTTACTTGTATGCTTGATCCCCCAGACAGCTGGCAAAGTTGGCAACAGCACTTTATGAAAATTCTAACACTTTGACATTTATTTGAAAATGGTTTCACTCGACACTGCCACGAGCCACGCGCGCTTTTAAATAATTAGTTTTAATTGTATCCCGGCTTTGAGCCAATTGTTTGACAGATTTTCTGCAGTCGCAACGGAGCTGCTACCAAAAACCAAGCAATAAATTTTCATTATCCTGGGGTTTTCATAATATGCTTGACTGTCAACTTTGTTCCGTTTGTCGAAAGCTTTAAGTGTGGAGAGAGGGAAGCTTTAATTGATATCCAAGCGAAATTAAATAAGAGGTCTTTCGGGCTACTAATTGACAGTTATATTAATATTAAGTTTGGATCTGTAATTATATGAACTCGGTACTCTGAAATTGAAATTTAATTAAATTAAAGCTTTGACATTGCAATAAATTTCTAACGGGAAATGTGCTTTGATATAATGGATATAATAATGAGATTAAAATTAAATTTATATAATTTAAACAAAAGTTATTTTAATCTAAATAATAATAATATTTTAATCATTAAATTAAGTAAATAAAATATAAGTGTAATTGAATAATTTAAGAAAATATCATTTAATTAAATTTAATAAGTGAAATATAAATTATTGATTTAATTAAATAAATCAAATATAAATTTAATTTTAATAGTTTAAAAATATTATTTTAGTTAAATTTAATAAGTAATATAAATTTCATAATTGAGTTAAATAAATAAAGTTTATAATTTATTAAAATAATTTAAGAAGAAATTAATTTTAGATCAATTTCATAAGTGAAATATAAATTGAATAAAAATATATATATATTTTTTTAAATATAACAATTTCCAATCAATTATTTTAGTTTTGGAATATTATATTTTAATTTAATTAAAACTAACTAAAATAGCTAATTTAAAAATTTATAAATTGTCCGAAACAGTTGTAATATTCTGTTCTATACTAAAAACTTATCTATTACTGAAAATATATTTTCCCCAACGTTCAACAACTGTCTCAAAAATAGTTTTAACAATCCAATCAGCTGTGTGCTTATCTATAGTTCCACAATCTCTTCCTCCTCCCAGAGTTAATTATCCGCAAATGTATCTCAATTTTCTCAATTACCAAAGCGTTTGCCAGTAGCTTCTCCCAAATTGCGAACTAATGTTTAGCAAAATGAAAACAAAACACAGAGCACAGCGGTAGAGCCGTGGAGTGTGGACGGAGCGGTGTTGGCAGCCCATCTGTCTGCTCGTCTGCCCCTTGACGCCTTCATAAATTAAACTGGCCAACATGCCGCAATGATGCCGCAGCGTGGGGCGCCACAAATCGCACGCAACGCGTTGCCAATTTGCATGAGATGCCATTTTTCAGAGGGCGTTGCATAAATTTTTGTTGTTTTTGCTTCGCTTTCTTTTTTTTTCCTTTTTTTTTGCTGCTGCTGCAGCCTGCGCGCGCCCAAAATGTATGCAATGGAATCCATTAAAGAGCCACATTATGCGCACATTTTGATGCCGAAATGCCGTTGATGTTGGCATCAGAAATCCTCACGCTGCTCACTCCCTCTCCCCGCCTCCCACTCCCTCTGCCACCCTCCTGCAGCCATCAGCTGATTGCCATTAAAAGTTGCGAAGCGTAAAATCAGTTTTCGACTTATGACTCACAACTTTAACTTCCATTTTGGCAACTTTAATCTGTTGCGGAAAGAAGAAGCTGATCAAAAAGAAGAAGAAGATAATGAGAAAGAAGAAGCAACAAAATATTGCTATTCTTTCTGTTGCACTGAGAGCTTATTAATTATAATTAAACGTCGAACATTTTGTTCGAAAAGAAGTTTTGTGCTTCGATATATACCCTATATAGCAAATATATTTAAAATGGGGTATATACATTTTTTAAATATTATTTTTGAATTATTATTAATTATTATTAACAGTAAAATGTATTTAAAATATATAGATAGTAAAATGGGTTGGAATATATCAGGTATATAAGCAGCCAAATACCCTGTTATTTATAAATTGTGGTATACATTTTTGTTGTGTGTAATTAATTTTTTTTTTTTTAATATGAAAGGAGAGAATATTATTACACAAATTTGTAAAAAAAATATATATTCATATATATTCTTAAATATACTATGCAATAAATAAAATTTTTTAGTACATATAATAAATGGGGTTAAGAGTAGAAACTGTAATATTATACACTGTTTTTTTTTTATTTACTTGGTTTATTTTCTAATATCTTTATTATGTACAAAATAATAGATAATAGCGGAATAGTTGTTTATAGTAATTTCGTAAGTGATGAAGGAATTGTGTTAATATTTGTATACCCCAACTACATGTAATGTTGAGTCAATATTACAATCATAAAATATAAAAAATATATTTTTGATTCATATTTTTCTACCAAGCTCATATACCCGACGTGCAGAAATGTTCAGCTTTAAGGTAGCAACTTGAGACAAATGACAAGTAGTTTAACGACTGTCTGAAATGTTCTTTTACCTTTATATTTAAGTAGGATTAATCAAGGTAATAAAAATACAAATAAATGTAAGAATAAATTTAAAGCAGAGAAAATAATGTAAAATCAATAAAAAACGTACATTGTTTGTGAACATTCTATATAAATATATTTATATTTTATATTATAAAATAAATAAATATTTACTTCATAGAGCAAGAATGTTAAAGTTGAGAAATTTGTAAGAATGGCAAAAATGTTTTATTATAGATTACAAACTGCAATCGGATGTCATGACAATGTGGAGCTACATATAGTATATATAGCTATATATATATATTTCTCGCTTGAGAATCCTTTAGTTAACCGCAATCCTTTTGCAGTTGTCAGTGGTTCGCGTGCGATTTCTTTGGCGTCGTCGGGCGCTCTCCAAGTTTATTGAAATTTTATGCACTGCTTGCATTATATATTTAGAATGGGCGTGTGTTAGAGGGCGTGGTACATGCGGCTTTTGCCGAAACGCGTTAAAGTTTGTCTTCGCTAGCAAGCCACAAGTTTTTTTCTGTCAATTTTTTTTTGGTTGTTGTTGCCAGCTTGTGGCAGGAATTAGAAAACTTTTGCAACATGTTGATGGAAATTTCGTTGAGGTTGCGACATTTGGGCTAGAATGCCTCGAACGATAGAAATTTAATTTGGCTGACAATATTTTTGGGTAGAAAACTATGTAAGTTTGTTTCAAATAGTAGGAAGGAGAAAGTTTGGTTATAACTATACCTGTACCTGTACCATTACCTACAGCGGTAACTATACCTATACAATAAACAGATTTCACTCAAAGAGAACAATTAATAAATATACAATTAAATTAAATTATGTAAGTTGGTTAATATATAATATATATATATATATGAAATTATGAATATTGAATAATAATTTGTATTGAATATATACATGGAAGTATTCAAAAAATATGCACAAGGTTTTAAAACACAGATCTGTCGACAAAAAGGCTCTATCTCAGTCGGATACTCCCCATAAGTGTTTTCTTATTTGTTTATAACCGGAATCCATTGAGAATAGCTTTGAAATCAAGTTTCAGGATCTTTCATAGTCGGATACTCCCTACAACTTTACAAACATTTATGTATTCAGTATTTAAGCAAAAGATTTGTTAAGTACAATGAACTTTCGTCAGTCTAAATACATGCTTGAACGCTGATAACACCTTTTCCTTTATTTATATATATAAACACCAAGAATCCTTTAACACGTGTGTTTGTGAGTGCACGTGTGCCAGGTGTTTGTAACATGTTTTGTTACCTGAGTGTCATACAGTATGACAGCTGCTGTCAAATATAAGCAACAAAGCAGACAAAATTAAATGCATATTCAAGAGCTTTATCAAATCTATCGCAAATCTATATATATATATATATCCTCGACTATCTTAGTAGTTAGGTAAGCTGCAGCTGCTCTTAAGCTGCTAGTGTCATTTACAGTTATGGTTAAACAGCTTTCAGCTAATTGTGAAACACTTAAGCTGCAAAATGTATACGAAAAGTCCTTGAGCTGAAAGGAGACCAGATGGAGAGGGTGAGGCAGCTGGAAGGACCTATCATGGTCATTGCTAATCGGAACTGTCGTTCCGTTACATCCTTCTAGACGGCCAATGTCTGCTTCCCCTCTGCTTATTGCTGTTTATTTTTGTTTGCTGTCGGAGGATTAAGCGCCGAGCGTAAGCTGCACGCGTATCCTCCTTGTGGCCTGGACAGATGTCAAGCGCGCGAAAACTTTTTAAATTTTGAACAATCGACTGAGCATGAAATTTTCTTTTATGTTACATAATAATTTCTTCATTTCGTAGAATGTCTTAATAAGGCCAAATTACGAAGAAGCACCAACAGCAACAAAAACAATGCGTTCTAGGTATGAGAAAAGCCAAGAAAAGTCATTTCGGTTGAAGTCCGGAATATGAAAGTTGGAACTTCGACCTTAAAATGAATTGGAAGAGTTGAATGGATACCTTTGTTGTGATTTCTCAACCTTAAGAGTTTTTGACTCATCTTTAAATTTGTTATTTATTTCAGTTTCATGAGCTTTCTAGGAGAGATTCGTGGAGTCTTAGCCATACCTTATGTCAGCTTGAGAATACCAAAATGTAATTTTTTAAATTTAGTCCTAACATTTTATAATTTGTCTTAAAAAAATTAATAAAAATTAATACTTAATGGATCCAATTATTTTTAACCAATTTTTAATTCTATTGAAAACTGGTTTAAGTTGTGAGCCTTCAGGGCATTGACCCAGAGCTAAGGATGAGGCCTCTGCTAATTGTATGTGTTTATAAAACTGCGTAAACTCTACCTTCGAGGCATTCAAGCAGTTTTTTGCTAAACTTGAATCTTTAATGTTTTTTTTTTTTTTTTTAATTTTAACCCTTTCATTGAAGCAATCGAAGGAGAAATTTTATTTGGCTTAATATATTTGGCTATAATCAAATAGATTGAATAGATTGATCTTAAGGCTTCGAATACAAATTTCCCAGAAATCATTTCCGTATTATCTATATCTGTGTGTATGTCAAGGGCTTAGTCTTCATAGCCAGCATAACTCAGAGTCTCGTCATTATGTTGAAATTTGAATATTTTTCACATTTTGGCCTTTGGGATGTATTTTGATTACAAATTCCATGGCTCAACGCTCAAGTATATGTTGTATTACCAGTAAATTTAACGACAGGCTGGCCTGGCCTGGCCCGGCCTGGTCTATGTACTCCGGCGAGAGCTTATCCAATTGTCTGCATTGCTTCAGCCGCTCTTAGTATGCATTGGGCTTGGTGGAAGCCATAAAAATGATGTCCTTCAATGAATATTTTTCGCGCATAAAATATATGCGTCTCGCTGCCTTAAGTTATGCAACAGCCAATTTTATTGAGCCAAAATCTTGTTATGGACAAAAAAAAAAACAAAAAAAAAACGAAGAAATAACGACTGCATCTAATTACAGTGCCTGCTAACTGTGTGCAGTGACTATTTCAGTTCATTTAGCACTCGAATCGTCTCTTTAGAATTTCGACTCTTTGGCCAAGTTTGACAAATTGCCTGCCCTACATAATGATGGGGCAAATTGAGCGTCTCCCGGAGGCATGCAACACATAAATCACATTTCGGCTCTGAGGCTTGTCTTGTTGCAAAAGTACTTAATGACAGTTTGCTCCGAGGGCCGGGACAAATTTCGGCCAGAGCTCGGGCCAAATTGCAGTCAAGCGCACAAAAGTACTCGTACAAGTGGGATGTACACTGCCTGATTTCTGTATATTTACGACCAGTCAAGCAATGCATTGATTTATTTCGCCAACACGAGAGGGGAGCAAAAAAAGAAAAAAAAAAAACGAATGTTTATTAGGCCAGCTTTCTGGGCCAAACAATAAGCGGGCGAAAAAGTGCTTAGCTTAAAGTATTTGATTATAGGGTGCAGTGAGTATATGACTGTGTGAGTGTATGAAACTTTTTTATTCGAGTTTGAGTTGCGCTGAGACGGCAAAGAAGTTAAAGCAGTTGCTTTGGAGTCAACGGCGTATCTTGCATTTAGTTATAAAAATAATAAAAATTTATATTGTATTAATAGAAAATTTCAATCATCAATTTTTTTTATATTGGTTAGGGTATTTTCTAGTTGGGTATTTACCAAAAAATATTCTTTATTTTTAGCAAAGTTATTTTTGATTAAGCCACATACACATACTTCGTACCTTTTTGAAACTAAACAAATAACTTGAGTCAATAATATTGAGCCTAAAATTGCCAATATTTGTAGTAGATATAGCTATATTTCATATGTCAAGTTTGCCGATTGGAACTTTATAGTCTTTCATTCTTTTGCGAAATCTCGCAAAAGTTTTATTTGCACACGACTTGATGCAGATGCAGAGATTTCCTGTTACCTGCGCTTCGAATTTTGTCATTACGCACAATTGATTCGCTTACAATGCGCATCCGCCAAAGGGAAAAACGGATTTGCCATGGTTCAGGCAGGAATACCCTTTGTAAATTGCAAGGAAAGGGGTTTGATGTGATAGAGTTTCACAGAAATATAGAGTCATGAATTTATAAAATATTTGAAGAAACAATACTTGAGACTTAAACAAAATATTTGTTTATGCTTACTCGAAAAATATCCAATATATTCTAGATGTATCGAGACTTAACTGGTCCACAGTTAATATTTTTAAAATGGATTTTTGAATACATTTAACTGTGGGTTGGACTCTGAACGAGTATTATGCAGTGGCATAAGCTCCACTGTAAATTAAAGTTAACTTTTTCCAGCGTACCTTCAAGTCTAGCATGCTCAACATTCACATTTTTTCGGTGTTTACATAATTGCAACTGTGGCCGTTGCAGCCTTTGCAACAGTTGCAGCTTCATTCCCATTGCAACTGTAAATCCGTCGAGCTCGCCATGATTAGTGTGTGGCGGAGTTTTTCACTCTGAATGGTCAATTGGCGCTGCGAATGCGAATTGTTTGCAGCCTTCTGGCCACTGAAACTGAAAATTTCATTTTGCAGTGTGGAATGCACAGAAAGCAGATATTTGTGTGTCAGTGTTGGATAACGGGAGAAAAAACTCGTGAGTCTGGCTTGGGAGTGCTCGACTAGGAGGTACCCGGAACTTTAAACTGCCTGTATGGGAGCAGTATACACAGCGGCTTGACTCAGCTCGTCGTCGCATCAAGAATATATATATATATATATATATATATATATATATATATATATATATATATATATATATATATATATATATATATATACATATAGAGTTGACTCTTAAGTGTTAGCTAAATTATTTTCGTACCAACCATAGCCTATAAAAACTGACCTAGAGAATTATGGTGTTTAAATGATGTCACATTTATGTAGTTTATAGTTTAGTAAATAATAGATAAGAAATATTTCCAAAAAAAAACCTAGCCAAGCCTTGAACACCTTTGGTCTTAGCTAAAATTTTATTACTCTTTTTAGTTTTATCAAATCGCAATTTTGGCTGTGGCATTGATAAGCAGCGAGATAAATCACAAGGTGAAAACGTACAAAAGTAAGCTGCGCGTGGGGTTTTGTATTCAATTGTGATTCGTTTAGCTGCGCGCAAAGATGAAAAGTTTTTTGTATGTGGTAAGTGCGGGGCTTTACGTAATATTTGGCAGAAAAAAAAACTTAAGGCGGACTTTCAGTTAACAGTTTTGGCCGTCTTTGGCTGGCAATTGCAGCTGGTTAACGGCAGCTGCAATTTGTGCCAAGCGAACAATGATGTCGCCTGCATCAATCAGACTGCATATCGAATGTGCTTTGGCCAGGAGACGCCGGACCAGAGTCAAATCTTTGATTGCCCCGACGGCCTGGTCTGCACAGATAGGCCGCAAATCTGTTTTCAACGCTCCGAAACGCCCGCCAGTTGCGGCGACACTGACAGCTGCGGCCGGTGCAACGAGAATAATGTTTTCGCCTGCACCTCACGCACGACGTTCGCCTTTTGTTTTGGGGCCACAACGCCCACCACTGTGACAGGCAGCTGTCCCGTTGGACGCTTCTGTGATGCGTCTAGTACAGACATTTGCCCAGCAAAAGTGACGGACAATTCGATAATCTGCCATTCGGATTAAGTAGAGAGAGAGTAACGGGAATCTTCAATTATTAAGTGAGAGTTGAGAATTTTGCAGGTGGATTTGTTTCCCACTGAAAAAATGATTAATTTGGTGATGACATAATCAAAGATTAATCTAATGTGAATATTTGTCTATTATGTATTTCCTTACAATGATTGCCTACAATGGGCAAATCATATAATTTATAAGTCTACAAAATAATGTAATAAAATTTTATACAACAAAAATTTATTTATTTGTTTAACTTTGAAATTTTATTTAAAATTATTTTTCAATTATGAATAATTTTGCTTTTACAAATATAATTTAATTTTAATATAATTTAATTACAATACAATTTTAATTTAAATTAAATTAAATTTAAATTTAATTATAGTTTATAAATATATTATTTATATATTTATCTTTCTCATGCACATATCTACCTTAACCTTACTTTAGTTAACTTTACATTTACAAATTGTGCTTAACTTATTATGGTTAGTTAATAAGTGATTGCGCTTAGCATATTATAGTTAGTAATTACAGTTAGTTGTAGCTGCTCTATATGGAAAAATTGAAAAAAAAACCTATTTAGCAAATGAAATATGCGTAAAGTCAGCGGAATGAAACCACAACCAGCTATATTTAATATGCAAATATGAAGAGATTTTTTTTTTAAATTCCCTTTATTTTTGTTTTCACATATATTATATTTACGTAAATATTTACAAACGCAAATTGCGCATACGCAGTGTAGGATGTGTGCTTAGCTAATAAGCTATGCGCGTGGGTGAAAATAAAATGCCATGAAAAAAATATGTAAAAATATTACAAACATTTGATATACCAAGAAAAATATCATTTTTATATACACATATAAAAAATATATTTTTATAACAATATTTATGTCATGAAGAGTATAAAAAATATATACATATTTTAATATATATTTTTTTTTGTATTTATTCAATATTTTCTAGTGATTTAACTGCTGTTATCTAGCTCATTCTATGATTTTTCAACTGCCACAATATTTACCTAGAATTTGCACTTGTTGCTTTTACTTTTGCTTTCGCTTTGCTATTTATGTTGACATTGGTTTGGCCATAGCCATGTTAGTTCGCCTTCACTAATATAATATTTACTTTTGGCATATTACAGATGTGTGACTGACACAAATGTTGATTCACGAGCACTTTAATTACTTGATAGCTATTTTTGCTGTCACTGCTGAGTGAGTGTTGATATATATATATATATATGTATATATATGTGTTTACCTATGCTTGTCCCTCTTCATTAATTAGAGTTTTCTTCAGAAATGCATTGCAATATTCATTTCATTTTCTATATGAGGCATGCGTCCTTTCCTTTACTTTATTTGAAAATGTTTTAAAAATAGAAACTAATTTCATCAGGCTTTATTAATTTATATATGCTGTAATAGAAAAGTGACTCTAAAATAAACTAAAATAAATAAAATCAGTCAAACTGTTTCTACTTTTCTCTTTCTATTGTGTACTTTTAAGCATGCTTCTCATTTTGTCATAACCGCTAATAAAAAGAAAATGAAAGATAAAGTTATACATGGAAAAGTTTAAATGAAGCCAAGCTTCGCAGCGCAACTAGTTGCTTCTGCTTCAACTATCTGCTTTAATTATCTCCTCTAACTATCTCCTCCCACTATGTTTCCTTACTCTTTCCTCTCACTCCGTCGCCTTCAACTTTTTCATCTGCTATAAATTTTCTCACTTGCTGCTTGAGGATATCCCTAAGTCATTTGCACTTAACTCGAACCATATATAATTTCATTTAATTGCCCTCATTGTTTTGGTAAACGTAATTGAATAGCTCATACCTAGCGCAAGATATATAGCTAAAGATAGAGAGACCATAAAAGAGAGAAAGAGACAGCAATCGGAAAAAAAGAAAAGAAAATTTGAAAAGTTTTCCCTCTGGCAGCAAAAGAAAACAAAGTCAAGATAGTTTTTGCCCCTAGTTGTCTCAGACGTGCCAGGCACCTGAGAAACGTATGCTTAAATTAAGTCAAAAAATTATTTACTTTAAGCCATTGAAGTTGTTAGCAATTAAGCCTGACGCCTGCTTTAAGTCTTGGATTTCTTTCACTCTTCCCCTTGCTTTGCCTTGGCTGTTTGCTAAACTTAAGTTTGGTTTAAAAAATTTACGAGACTTTGCAGGGTTTTATTATTTTTTTTCGGAAAATTCATTTTCTTCTTTTTTTTTCTTGTTGGCTGCTGTGGGCGTCGCTGCGTGTCTGTGTGAGCTCCAACTGTGTCTGTGTGCGCGAGTTTCCGCTTCCGGCCGACATCGTTGTGGGTCTGCTGTATGTCGGCTCACTGGCAGCTCACACTTCAGACACTAACAAACACATAAACTCACACTCACACTCACATACACATGCATAAGCCGTGCTGAGTTGCTTGGCCTTTTTGGATTTTATTGCCTTCGCAAAGAGTTGGTGCAGTTGGTCAGGCATTTGGTATGAGTCGCATAGGAGTTTTGATATATACAGACGTAACATATATGTAAAAGAGTTTTTTTTTTTGTGAATATATAAGCGAGTAGGGTATGATGTGTCTGAGAGAATATATGTAACAGGCAGTTAAGTAAGAGTAAGAGTAATACTTAACGTATATACATATATTTATTTATGTATATATATATATTAAATATATGTTGATAAATAGGTACAATATATATTTTACACATAGATAATAATGTGTATCCACATTTTATTAAGTTATGCTATGTTATTTTATTGTTGTCTGTTATTTAAAATGTTCTTAATGATTATAATTATTTTCCTTTCAATATTGATATTGATATTCATAATTTATAACTTAAATTTTCAATTTATTTTTATAAACAACTTAATTATTTTTTTAGTATTATAGTAATAATTTGAATTTTTTTATTTCTGTAATTTTGTATTATTTATATATATTTTTTTTTTGTTTTGGTGTTTTTTTTTAATACATATATATTAAATATATATTTTATTTGATTCAACCTTCGCAATATTGACTTTATTTGTTATTTAACTTTAATTTCATTTACATTTTTATTTCCCCCAATTTCATTTTCAGTTAACTTTATCAGCCCTTAATCCCCTTAAGCCCCTAATCAACCCTTTAATGTTAACACACATTTTATATAACTGTCTCAGACCCCGTATTGTTCTTTATCAGCGCTTTTTACTGCTTTTATGTTGACGTAAATAAATTATTAAAATAACGAATGAAGTATTTGATTCCAAAGTAATTTCTGTTTACTTTGAGTGTCTTGTGGAAATTTATTTTATGTTTTATTTTTGCTGATTTTATATATTTGTTCCGAACTTTGCTTTGCTTTGTGCATGTAAACTTTTGTTTGCTTGCTGTGATTTGCGCAAAAGCTTATGGACGATGAATCTTATGAATACTTGAATACCCTGTATGCATTGCAAAGAGTTATGCAGGGTATATAATATTTGTGCAATAAAATGTATGTTGGAAGAGGCACAATAGACTTCCGAAAGTGTAAGTATACCTAGTCAAGCTGACGAATTGACTCGATGTGCCTATGCCCGACTGTCTGTCTACCTGACTGTCAGCCTATGCATATCTCTATCCCCTCGGAGTTATTCAAGTTCTGTGCTGTGTTCAGGGTATTCCCTAGTCATGCACTCTCGACTAAACACAGCCTTACTTGTTTTTGTATGGTTCTTTTTTTATTGCACTTCTGCATTATCCTTTCTACATCATTTAAGCGCCTTACGCTTACGAATTGAAATGCTTTCAATCGAATCTTTGAGCCAAGCATGTAAATATTCAATTATATATGTCAATTGGAATGCACATACACAAATTGGTCTAAAGTGCATTTACCTTGTCAATTGCACTTTGTCAAATATATTCAATTCGATTCGCTTCCGCTTAATCCGCAAAAACCCCAACCCGAGTTCTTCTCCTGCAGTCGGATGAGGTCTCATTTAACCGCACATTGAACATTCCTAGAATTTCAATTTTATTTTTTTTTCCGGTTTTCGGGAGCATTTGCAATGAATTTTCAAATGGAGAGGCACTCCATCTGCCTCTGTCAATCAGGCTTTGTCAATTCATTGAATTGTTTTCGATTTTGATGTTGTTTTATTTGTGCGGTTAGCCAATGGCCTGGAATCGAAGCAAATAAAGCCTTGGCAATTAGTTGGACATTGAGAGTGTCGATAGATTTCACTTAAAATTAAATTAAGTTGAAATGGAAAGTGCTTTTGTGGTAGTATTTATTAGAACAATTATATAAAATATGTTGAATTAAATTGAAAATATTGGATGAATTCTATAAAATATTTAGAACCACATTTGAATTATTTTCTTAAATAAATTAACTATAAAATAAGTCATTAAGAGAATAAGATTAAGTTGGAGAGTGAAATGTTTATACTTTGCCCAAGCTCAAGTCAAAGCCAAAGACCAAGCCAAAGCCCTATATATAATTATTAATTTATTATATTTAAAATATATATTTTATGATTATTATATATTATGCTATATTTAATTTATTATTTATAATTTTTTTATTATTATTATATTATTATTTAGTATTTAATGTACATTTATTTTTTTATTTTTAAAATATATTTTGATTTGTAAATAAAATCTTTGCTCTCATTTTTATAAAAATTGCTATTCAATGTTGCTTACATTCTGCTAGACTTGGCCAACCGACAACGGAAATTGTTTTGCCGTATTCGCCTCACTACAGACCACAGCTCACGGCCGTCGCCAACTAGTTGTTGTCTGACTTTGTTATTCGCGCTGACTTCTTTTGGCCAAATGAGCTTGGCAACCAACTCAGCTCTACCAGCCAACTACTCTTTAACAAGCAACAGTAATATTGTCAGCGAACATGAGTTTCCAAGCTTGCTGCACGTTTTACCACGAACCTAATTAGGAGTGGAAGCAGACTCCAACTGCCAGTCATGTAAATGAGTTTAAAATTGCGCTAAAAAAGGAATGAATGCATTGCGAACATCTGACACAGTTGAAGATGCAGCATAGAAAATTGTATAACAGCGGCATGTGAAGTCAAAGTTTTGACTAGAATTTGAGGAAGTTTGAAGTCCATATCCTGTTGAGGGTCAAGGAACAACAACAGTGGATAACCTTGAACCAAGGCTAACGCGTTGATTGTGGCTTAAATAATAAATATAGAAATTATAAGTGTGAGCAGTGTCATTTGCCATGGGTTGCCAGTTGGCGGTTGCCCGTTGCCATACCAATTTTATTACGTATACGCCGCATGCAACCAAACCAAATTGTAAAATCGCAACACGCAATGGGCAAATGAATAAATGATTAGGTGAAAACACATTTTGAGTATATTTGTATTTAATTTACAGTGAATAGGGGAATAAATTATTCATATAATATTCAATTGAGATTTATAGAAGATGTTGCGCCCTAGGCCTTATTTTTGTTACAATTAATTACGGCTCATTAAAAGATAAATATTAGGCTAACAGAGACAGCTAATGGCTTATGGCAAATGGCAAAGGCAACTGCAAGAAATCTTGGTTAAGTCTTTTGTATAGATAAACTTGCTTCAGTCCAGGCAATAAAATCTTTAACAAGTGTTTTTTATGTCTGCTCAAGTGCAATTTGAATCTTAACTCAGTTTGAAATATATTTTTGGGGTATCATTATTTTACATTGCAAATGAATGAGGAGTTGGGACTAAGCACAGTAAAGTAAATAAAAATATAAAAATAAATTAAACAAAAATTAAATTAAATAGTATTAAATTGTATATATTATAATATAATTTAAATTTATTTATAATGTATATAAGAAATATATAAATATTTTTGTATATAACATATATAAATAATGATGAATTAAAAAAATAAATAATAAATTTAATATAATATAATTAAATTCGAATTTATTTTTTATATATGTAAAAAATGTAAAATATTATTACTTTATATGACTTAAATATTCACAAGAATTCGTTAGAAAAAATCCAATAATATTAAATCAAAATAAATAAATCAAAATTTTAATTTAAAGTAAAAGTTAATGAGATGCAGAGAAAAGAACAAAAAATCGCAAACAGAAGTCTCACATGCATACATATAACCTGTTCATTTACACACCAACACACACAACCACTCATATAGCCACATATGAGCCGTATAAAGCTCATTTGTATGCGAGTCGCATAAAAACAAAGCATACATTTGGGCGCTGGCTGACCTCAGTTAACCGAGCATAGAATGAACAGCATTACAACTACAACAACTACAACAAAGGCAACTACATAAATGTTGATTTTGTTCATTATCTAAACAGGCAAGAAGCAGAGCAGCATAATATGATAAATTGCTGGTCCTTGAACCATGAATAGCAGAACGAAGCAAACAAACGAGTCAGCAAGCCCGCATAGATTTCACTTGCCAATAATGGACAAAAAATTAAAATTGATTAAGATATAAGCAGAGGTAGAGCTCAAGTTGGGCAAGACAAGTTTATATGCATGTCTGCATGGCTCTATATACGTCTGTCTATAGTATATGCATATTAGTTTTCTTGCTTACAACTTGCGCCAGAGCCATCAAAGATTTGGCCCAACAGAAGCCGCTGCCACTTTCTACTTTATGAGGTTGTAAAGCAAAACTCGTAACTCCGTCCACGAGCATTGGGTCGTAAATAACAAGTTTGAGATGTAATAGAAAATAGTCTATGGAAGGCGTAAGAAACTGTGAAATGAGCAGAAGAATATCTACGTATAGGTTAGATGCAATTCTGTGGAGTATTTACTATTATGTATATTTATTTTTGCTTTTAGTTTTCATTGAAGAAAATATATTTCACAATAGTCAAAAATTATTATTTTTTTGTTAATAATTTAAAAAATATAAACTAATGAACCTAATTTTATTTATATATATTTTTAATTTTTGTATATTTTTTCAACATATTTTTTATATTTTAGTAAATCAAATCAAAACATCAGCAGCTACGACTTTTTACACTAAGCTTCCGCCTCAACTGTTAAACTTCGGCTAAAAGCCGAGCACTGTTAACAGCTGCTGTGCCTTAACAGTGTTCAACGCCAGCAGCGCTGCTACTTTGGAAACATTTGACGCCAGCAGCGCAGCTACTGTGGCAATTCAAACTGCGAGCAGCGCTGCTCGTTAGCGTCGCTGTTAGCTAACATTAGCTGCTTGCATTAAGCTGTTTGCCTTTGGTGTTTTTTGTGTTTGTTGGCAGCACGTTCGTTTGTTTGTGTTTTCCTTTGAACTTGAACCTGTCAAAAAGTTGTTACTGTTTTTACTTTTGCTTTTGTTTTTGTGTTCATCGCGAATTTTGCGGTTTGCTGCTGTCGCTCAGTTTGCAGTATGTGTCTTTGAGTTAGTTTTTTTTGGCCTGCTGGAATTTATTTTGGTAACTTTTTTATGGTAAGGAATTTTAATTTGGGGAAAGAGTATTTTTGTTTAGAAACTATATATATTGAAATTCATGTTGAATTTTTTTATTTTGGTATAAAACGTTTTTTTTTTGTTGGTATTAATGAACAAGGGACACTATAAGTATTTACAGATTTTATTTTGTAAATATTGAAATATAAATTAACTATAAATAAATGTTTATATATTTTTAAAAGATATGCTTTATATATATATTTTAATTTAATTATATTTTAATATACATTTTCTATAGTCTCTGACTGCTTTGATGTGGTTATGCTTGAAGCATTATTAATAGAATAAAAATTTGTTTCAACTAATTGACAATTTGACTTATTTATGGTAAAGTTAAATGGTAACTTGAATATGATGAGCTATAACGCTTTAATTAAACTCTCAATATTATGCATTAGAAAAAAGCTGCACATGTGCAGCAGCAACACCAGCAGCAGCTGGTCATCTGATTTAATTAATTGGTTTTTGGCCAGAAGGCAAAAAGTTGTCTAATGACCAAAGCAGACAGACATGAGAAAGAAGCACTGAGCAGCCAAATGCTGCTGCATTAATTACAGCAATAATTGGCACACTCAACTCAAAATGTGAAGCTTTATGACCAAGTTAAGATATATGTGGCAGAAAAGAAGATATGCTTATGAAGATATATATAAATCATATCAATCAAATATTTTGTCAAAGAAATTTAATATGTATACCGCAAATTATTTAATTATTTATATAGATGTAAGAAATTTATTTTTAGCTTTCATTCAGGTAGCTTAAGCCTGAATTAAAGCCAATCGATAGTCCAAAACAAGCAGTCAATTAGACGCAGTGAATAACTTCATTAAGTTGACCGAGGCACGTGCAAAAATATTGAGCATACGCCACGTGTCCTGTTCGTTATTTTAGCTCAAATAGATTCTGATGTCTTTAAACTCAAGCCTAAGTCTGGCCAAACGATTGACTCAGCTACAGCTGCTTTCGTTTGCAATCTGTCAGCCAAGCTGGCAGACAGACAGGCAATCGGCGTAGCCAGTTTGTGGCCAAAGCTTTCAGGACTAACGCACTTAAATCATTAGCATTAGCCAGCTGTCGCTCATTCATCATGCGAAAGCCGCCCAATGATTCACTGAACTTGGCAAAATGCACAAAATTCTGCATTATATTGAGTTAGTTTTCGTTTATTGAAATGTTTTGCCAGACAAAAAGTAAAATTTCCAACTGCAAGCGCTTAACGTGTCAAAGAGGAATTTATAAGATGAGTAGAACTGGATATAGGGAAGGGTACACAGTTATTTTAAGGAAAAATACAGTCATTTAAAAAAAAAAATTTAAAGCATCAAAAGATCGGAGCGGTAAATTAATAAATTGTAGAATTTAAAAAATTAGTTGTAATCAATAAAATTAGTATAGTAAATAAAAATAATAAATGCTAATTAATTAATCGCAAAAAATATTTGTATATATATTAAAGCAGGAATCAATAAACAAAAAATAATTATAATAAATAAATAAATTACTATATTAAATAATTAATATATTAGGGCAGCAAAAGGCAGGAGATATAAAGTGCAGATTTAAAAAATTAATTATAATAAATAAACAAATAAATAATTAAATTTGATTAAATAATGAATTTGTATGGCATCGTTAAATATAAACAAATTAAATAAAAAAATTAAATACAAACAAATAAAAATAAATTAATATACAAATGAAATGCAAAGTTCTTATTAAATTCCTATGCAAATCGTTTATTTTTTAAATCTTAGAATTAACTGCATTCCAGCTTTAACCTCTCCAACAAATCCCTTATTTGTTACATTTGCATTTTACTAATGCCATTTTGCGCATTGAGATTTATTTAACTTTCAATTTAAATTTTTTTAGTTTTGCTCTGCTGCAAAGTTTTATCATTATTCACGCTGTGATTTGCAACACTTTCCACCTGACTCAACTAGATGAGTTGAGAAGTTGCCCAAGTCGTTTGCACCTGTTCAAATGATTTCGTGTTTGGCCAAGTCTTGGTGCTGGCCGTTAACTTCAATTCTTACTTACTTACAACTGCAATAAAATTGTTTGTTTTTTTATTTTATTTTATTTTATTTTTATTGCTAGAAAGTTTTGTGCATAGTTTTATTAAATTGGCTTTTTATTTTATTTAAAAAAAAAAATATTTTCTGCTCTTTTGCTGCCATGCTTTGAGCATAAGTTGACTGCACTTAAGTTTTTTATTGTGGCCAGCGTGCATTGAACCTGGCTTAAGCGGGGAGAGCGAGAGAGTACAGTTCTTTGACTATTGTTATTTCCATTATATGTGGTCTGGCTTGTGGCAGAGGTTGTGAAACAAAAGTTTTGTTCAACTATTTAGCCGCAAGGCAAACGAAAATGATATAAAAGTTCGTGCACAATTTGATGTGTGCCTTTGAGTAGATAAATATAATGAAAGCTCTCTTGAGGTCCAAGCAGAAAATGCTTTGAAAATGCCAGCTCTAAGAGGTCAAGCAGATATATATATATACATATATATATATATATATATATATATATATATATATATATTATATAAATATTTTTTTAGCTGCTCGATTCACAATTAAAATTTCTCCAGAGTTTTTCTTGAATTCTTTCTTAATTCTCCATTTTAATCACGTTTCGGCTTAACATTTATCTGCAGTTCAAAATAATAATAAGGAAAAGAAAAAGAATCAGACAAAATGTTACGTCAGCTGAGTGGGCTTACGGCCAAAGGATAAAGGTCCAGCCCAACAATAATTAACACATTAATTAAATGAAATGCATGATTCTTTGAATGGGAAATGATGTAAGAACATGGCTGGCACTGCCTTGACTTATGCAATGAACAAACGCAAGCGTTAGTCAAAATATATAGCAAAAGCCCTCTAAACCATTAAACAATTGTGAAACTGTTTATAATAAATGCTTGTGTAATTGGTTTTAGCTGCTGAATTTGTGACGTAAATAATTGTGCAAATGTGGTTAGATAAGAACTAAGTATTTATTATGTAAATAGGTTTAATGAGAGCTGCTGACAAACTTGAATATTTCTAAATAAAGCAAACGCCATGCAAGTCAGCCGTATTTTTTAAATTCTTGCGAATTAAGTATACGTCATGTTAGCCAACAGCAGTTTCAATTTAAGACGCAAATATTTAATTTCGAAAAATTTAAAAAAAATTTTGATTACTTAAAATATACAACTTTTTTTTTTTTAATATTTATGTACATTAATAATTTTTTTTTTTTAATTTTTGTTGAATACATTAAAAAATATTTATAAAGATTTTTTGGATACATTATTATTTTTTTTGGAATTTAATTTAGAATGTAGAGTCATAACTGAGAAGGAGTTTGGAGTGGACTTGTTGTTTTACTTTGCGATATTTATTTATAATTTATTATTTATTAAGCGATAAGTTAGATTGATTGACTGATTTGAATTCAATTTTTAATTACATATATCATATAATTCATATGGTCATATTAGTTGATAAGCTGAAAGATGGAAATTTCTATCACGGTAATTTCTTTCTTATAATCTATAGGCTAAATTTGCTTTGGTTAACTTTTAAGTTGCTTGCTAGAGATTGGCTCAAGAAATGTAAGAATTTTATTCTCAGCGGAAATCAACATTTTACAAATCGAAATTATAATCATTATCATTATATATTATATTATTATATAATATTATTTATTAAACATTTATAGCTAATCGATTGGTTATACAGCTGTTTAAAAAATCATCTTATATATACTAACTGCTTCATTATGTGATTCAATATAAGAACTTCATTAAGATATATCACTTATCTAGTCCTCAGCTAAATTTCTCAAATTTTCTTTAGCGCATTTGCGGTCATGTGAACATGGCGTATGCGTAATGCGTCGCACATTCATAACTCAAAAAAAAAATTCAAAATCCGGTTCAGATAAGTCTAAGGACTAGCACGTAAAGTAGATTTATGTCTGAATTTCTGCTTTTCTTATAGATATATATATATTTTTTTTTTTGGTATATACATATACATTATGTCTATATGTATTCATTTCCCTTGGCACGTTCATGGCTTGCCATTTTTTTGTTTTTGTATATTTTTTAGGCTTGCCTAAGCGTAAATTCTTTGTTTGTTTGTCATAAATTGCGGTTAAAAATGCTCACGCGTTGCGCTACACATACATATACATATACTCACACATATGTATACATATTCTATATATATCATATTTTCGAGGGAATTCTTCATTTTGTGTTGTTCATATTTTAATTATTTAAGTTTGTGTGGCTCACAGCTGTTGTTGGCTAAATGTTATGTGCTATATGCTATATGCTATATTCTTGGCACGTGCTGGGCTTTCGCGGCAGATTTCCTAATGAGTTTGTTGTTGTGCTCAGTGAAATTTATGTGCTGGTCACTAGCTGGAGTGTTGCGCATAAGCCAGAAATTATGTTAAGTGTGAGCTTAGTAAAAAGAAGACATAAATTCTAGAATGAAATATTTGAAAGCATATGCGGTCGAGTTTTTAAATGATGAAATTTTGTTTTCTCCTACATATTTGTAAGAGATGTGCAGAAATAACAGAAATATTTTGGAATGAACATAGGCCAGAGGGAAACTTTAAATATTAATTGAAAAAAAAAATGTAAATATAATAAATATAAATATATAAAAATATATGAATATGAATTTATGAATAAATATAAATGCCTCAGTATAAGCTAGTTTATCTTATCTCATTGCATCACTCATTTGATCTTCACAGGGCTCGATCATTCCTAGAAGGACTCTTTCTAAACTTTGATTCGATTAACAGAATGAAAATGAGTTTCAAGATACATTCATGATTTGGGTCAAATTAACAAGACAACTTTATAGGTTCTTTCAAATCTTTTTAAAAATCTTTCAAACTCAAATCCTTGATATCATGAATTAAATATATATTGCCATACGAGATATGCATAAAAAAGACACACTCTAGTAGCTAAAAAATATTTCCCTCTTATTTATAATTTATTTTTATTTTATTTCATTTATTAGCTTTATTTTATTTATTTTATTTTTTTATATGCTCTTTTCGCAATAGACTAAACTCTAGCAAACTTGTAAATTCACTTAAATTGCAATAATTTATTTAACAGATATATATTCACCTAACTATCACATCCCATGTTGGACCCTAGCCCTAATTCAATTATCACTTATCGAAACAAAGTCAAATCCTAATAATCAATGCAGATTGGCACAGCTAGCGAACCTTTTTAACAACTTTAAGCGCTTAGATTATTTGAAATAAATTTGGAACTTTTTAACAAGTTTCGCAAAGTGTTTTAATGGCACTTGGCAAAGTTTGCTTCTCACTCTCCGTGTGTGTTTATAAATCAAGCACGCGTTGCTTACTCTGCCTCCATATCGAAAACTCTTAAATTATTGAATATCTTTACTAACTTAAAGCGGCTGCTGCTTTTGATGACACGAAACAAATTTGAACGCCAAAAAAGCCTAAAAAGAGCAAAATAATATTTCGGGCTGGTGCGAGGGAAATATGACAGACAGAAATACGAGCTCAGGTCGCTGGCAAACAATGGTGCGGCGTTGGCCTAAAATTGTGACACCCGCACGGCGTGGGGCATGTGATAACTCTCATGTGGCTGGCTCGCTGGCTGTATTTGAATGATGCCAGATGCGATTTATGTGTGAGTAAAGTGTGACCGAAAGGCAGCTGCATTGAATGACAGCAGCCAGAAGCCAGTAATAGTCATAGTCAATGCCTATTGAAGCGAAGGTCCGACACATTGCGTTGGCTTGAAGTCATTTAACAAATATTACGCATACGCACCATTGGGCAGTCTTGATAAAAGAGAGAGCCAAGTTTATGACTTTAGTGCCAAAGGAAACTTCTTTGAAGCGTCATTTATTTCCCTCTGAGTTGATCCCAATTTTCTTCACATGTCAAGTGAAAATTGTTGAAATTTGCAATCTATTTTTGTCACTCGAAACCATTAATGAATATTTGATCGAGCTGAACGTCTACTACAACAAAGATAAAACAAGCCGAGAACAGGCCTGAACATGGCCAACAAATTGCTCGCTAAATATTTTGACTTACCCTTGTCAGCTGTCCTCGTTCTGCTGATTGTGGTTTCGGCTGGCTGATGCCACTTAACCGAAGCACAGATCAACGCTCAACGCTTGACAATAAACTTGATGCTAAATTTGACAGCCAAATGTGTTTTTTATATACACATATATTTAAGTATATACTCGTATATAGTTAACCATATATAAGTATAGTTAACCTTCTGAGCCAGTTCAACCAGCCTTCATTATACTTTAAAGCTGACGATGTGTCGCGGTTCGCCTCGTTATGGCTTTCGCTTTATAAACTTTTATGTTGTATGCGAAACATTTTGATAGACATATTATGACCAAGCGCTTGTAAACAAAAATAACGAAATATATATCGGATATCTAGAGAGAGGAGAAAAAAAAAAAACAAAACACAAAGCTATAAAAATGTGGGAGACACAATGGGAGTTATTAAGAGGGCGGGGATGAGAGAAATATAATAAAATTAATATTAATTAAAAAATGTAATGATGGATCAGGTAAACAATGCTGTAGAGAGAGAGAGAGAGAGAGAGAGAGAGGGGGAGAGAGGCAAAGAAAGAGAGAAAGAGAGAGAGAGAAGTAAATAGAAATAGCTTACAAAATAAGTGGAAAGACAGAGAAAGTAATAGAATTTGAGTTTAAGAAAAATATAGAGATATAAAAATAGGAAGAGAAGGAAAACGTATTTAGTAAGAAAGCCACAAGAATAAATAATAGAATACAAAATTAAAATAGCTTATAGATATTATAATTCATTAATGAGAGAATTTCATTTAATATTCTAATAATTTTCGACCATTTAATTTTAAATAAAATTTAATTTCAGTTACATTAAAATTTCGATAATTTTTCATGTAGTCTCACTCAGTATTAAATTTCACGCGAGTAGAAAATGTGATGTGTCAAAGGTCGACAAGTTGCTATGTGTTGTGTAGGGGCATGTAACACACTCACAGACACAGGTGCCATGCGTATTTGAATGCGGCATGAAAATGTTTTCCATACAATAAAATTGCAGCATAGTTTTCTTTTTTTTGCATAGGGGTTAGACCTATTTTCGCCTTGACGCCGACAAACAAAAGGCGAGTCGCCCAGTCGCAGTGTGCGGCGCCAAATGAACATACACAAATGGACACACACAAGTACACATATGCTATATACACACACACACATACAATTACGAGAGGTGTGCAATGTCGCGTTTTCCGCTTTCCTCTTTTAAAGGCAGACAAATTGAATTTTTTGGCTGGCATTTTTCTTGCTTTAAAATACTGCTGGATATAGCTTTAAATGTTTAATGTAAATTTTGATTAAATTAATATATAATTAAAATTAAAATTTGATTAACAAATAATAAAAATAAAATAAAACAATTTAATTGTAAACTTAATCATGTATAAGAGTTTTCCATATAATATTAAATTACAAAAAACATTTTTTTATATATAGAAAAATTATTTATTTTATGAAATTAAATTGATTAACAAATTAATTTATATCTCTCAACTAAAATCATAGTTCTTTAATATACTGTTAATATACATAATACACACACAATGTAAAAATGGTCTTTTACAGTCCCTCAAATGGAGTAGTGTGATATAAATAAAATTTCTGTTGCAAAAAAGAACTTGATGGTATCTAAAAGTATTATGCGCCTTCTCCAAGGCACTTTTTTTTATTAAAAAAAAACATTTACTTTTCAGTAAGAAAAACTCGAAAAATGGTTGAGAAAATGTCTGTTTAAACAGCTGCGGTAAAAGAGTGGGAGAAGTAAGAGACTTGAAAAAAAGGCAGCTACCCTGTGTACCTAAAAAAGGGATGTCTAGGTAAGAAAATTATATTATTTTAAAATTACCTAATTTTTTTTTTTAATGTGATCAAGATTTTTAGATTTTAGTTTTTTTTTTTTTTTTGAAATTTACAGCAATGTATTTGTCAAAATACAGAAAAACATTAAATCTTAAATATTGATATTATATTTCAGAACATTTTTTTATTTTAATTATTTTATTTTATTATTAGCAATCACTCAGAAATACAAAACAATTCTATACCCATGCTCCCATCTTCAACAGACTGCTGCTTGGTTACCACATTCTATTGACCATAAATTGCCGTTGCCATAAAGCCTTTTGTGGCTAAAGCATAGCTAAATTTACTATTCACATGGCCATTAAATATTAATTCAAAAATGTTTTGTAAAAACTATAAACAGTGCAACTTCATAATTATTTGATTCCCTTCGGTGTTCGCTGCTCAGTTACACTAACCAAAAGCTGACATAATTTAACTGCATGATGAATATATTCATATTATTCATTCATGACAGAGCATATGCAATACTGAATACGCGTTTTCACTGATTTTGCATTCAGTGGCAGTGACTGCTTGATATCCCCAGAGTAGCAAGAAACAAGCTGCTGCTAAACAATGGAAGCAGCTAGCTATAGCTGTAGCGATCCTTTCAGCCAACCATCCATCCATCCATCTGCCTGGCTGCCTCCATGACTGCCTGCCTGCCTGGCTGCCTCCCTGCCCGGCTGGTGTCAGGCCATTTGATATTTGCGCTCGTCGAGCACTAAGGGAAATCTCTGAAATCTCACCGTAGGATTTGTTGCAGGCCACAACGGATTGCCCTCACATAAAATGTGCACATCTACATGTGCGTGTTGTGTGTGTGAAAATGAGCAAATTTTGTGCGTGGCTGACTGTGGTTGAGTTAAGTTGGCAAACTATTTCATGGTATTGGCCCAGAGGGCTTAACTGGCTCTGAAGTCAGCTTTAATTAACTGCTTAGTAAATGCTGAAAGGAATTGTTAAATGTTACAGCCATATTTTATTACGAAACAATGGCACATGTTAATCGCATCAATTTAAAAACCAGTTAAATAAATTATAGTAGCTTAAATACTTGATAAGCTGTTGGTTGTGCTACGACTTTTGTGGCTTATGATATCAACGCCAGAGTTTATAGTAGCTGCGCAGTGCGTGCGAAAGGCCACCTTGAGTACAGTTAAATCAAATTCTTTAAATATAAATGAATAACGTACATTTCTTGAACTATACAAAAATTTAAAATTTTTTTACAAATATTTTTTAGACGTTGAAAATATATTTAACAGAAGATTCAAATATGTGTAATATATATATATTAATATATATACTATATCTAATTAAATTCGTATCGATATTATATTATCGATAAGGCATGTTATCGATATCCAATATTTAATTAGATAAATTAGAAAATATGCTGCGGAAAATGTCTATGAAAATATTGAGTGTAAACCAATAAACTTAAATATTTTTATTTGAAATAATTACTTAAATTTGTATATAAAATTTACAAATATTTGTTGCTATTAATATTATCGATATCGATAACGATACACCACACTTTCTACCACTGCCAACTGCAACAGAAAATTCTGGTTAATTAAATTTTTTTATTTCCTCGCAATCTGCTACCCAATTCCACACATAAATCTCTGCGGCGGTTAAAGGCCAATTATGCATGTTCATTACTTTTGCATAAGAAAGAATTTGCAGCCAACAAAGCTGGTAGCAACGGAACAACTGTCGCTGTGACATTCCCATTGCCATTTTCATTTCCAGTTTTTAATTATTATTTCGCCTGCCGTGACATAAGTGCTGAATTAAGAAATTATGTAATAACAGCTGAAGCCAAATTAAATTTCAGGCTTGAGTGACTCCGAGGGAGACATAAAATGAAACAATGAACATTGAGAAGTTTGGCAGATGGCAAATGAATTATTTAATGGCCAAGAAATGTTACGTGGGCTTACAAAATATTTAAATGTTTTTCACACGTTCAAAGTACTTAACAACAATTCATTTGTTGAACTTTTCGGTTACTTGTGGTGCGAAAGCCTCCTGACAGTTTGACAACAAACATTCGAAGGGTATCGAAGACAAACTTTAAGCGTGTTGCATAACCCCGGGCAACACACACACGCACACCCACACAGCCACGTTAACAAGGTCCATGTATTTTCTATAAAATGCAAGAATTGCATAAAATTTCAATAAAATGGCACCGACGACACGTTCAACGAGACAGCGTGGCAGAGGGAGAGGGAGTGGCAGGCAGACTTGGTTTGGGTTAAGTTTTAACCGAGAGAATGCGGTGTCAGTGAAAATGTAAAATTTATTGCCAGCTGCATTCTCATTTCGGCTGAAATTTCCGCCACTTTTCCACATTTGTTCCCGGAGCACTCAAAAAGCAAATGTTCTTTAAGATCAGCGCACTTTGCATAGAGTTCACAATAAAGGCGCGAAGCTGCATTTTAAAGCGACTCCAACTGCATTTCATATGCAAATGTTTTTGTTTCGTTTCGGGCACGTGTTTGGTTTTCGCAAATGCGGCAACTCACCTGGCTCAGGGCTAAGCAACACAAATTGCGGCGAAAATGGATTTGCACCTGAACAACTTTTGTAGACACTAACAAAGTGGAATGAAGAGAATATAGATTGGCTTAACTAAGTTAACTTTTTAAGTATTTTATTAGCTTTTATACTTTATGATACTCGTTCACAAATTAAAATGAGTATATTGGTTTTGTTCCTTGTGAAATATTTAAAAAAAAATAGTTTTTAAGCATTTTTCTTTTGATAATTGCAGCAACAAATTTGTTTAAGAAAATATACAAATTTTTTAATAATAAAAAAAATATTTTTTTTGTATAATTATCTTTTTTTTTATAAACAAAGTTTATTAAAAATTATAATCATAATATTATTATTTTTTACAATTAAAATATTTGTATATTTTCTTAAACATGTTTATTAAAAATTATAATAATAATAATATTATTTTTTTATTATTAAAAATATTGTATATTTTCTTAAACAAGTTTTCATCTGCGATTCGCTTCACTGCCTTCATATCACTTCTACCTCTACAACTTTTACACAAACCAACTCGATCAATTTGTCTACTGTGCCCACTTGCAGTACATAGTTCAGTAGCTTAAAAAGAAGAAAGAAAAAAACTTTCTTAAGCTGTTAATTCACATATTTTGCAAGGTTTCTTGCGTCTGGCTACCATTTCTTGTAAGCAGAAATGTTGTCGGCCTCACGCCTTAAAGTATGCCACGTATTTTGTCTTTACTCAGCCAGCAAACATTTATTACCCACCCGCCCAGAGGTCTTAGACAAATGGTTATGTTAAGCATCGTAAGCGCTGTTTCTCGTTTGTCAGCGTTGCGCTTGCGTTTCTATCTTTTCCTTTCTTTATGTGTGAGTTTTTAGTTTTGTTTTCTCTTATATATAACGAACAGCTGGTTTGGCCAGTCATGCCATATCATTTCACCCGTGTGAGCATTGGCAACTGGGAGATATTAAGTTTTGAGCACTTTGAATTATGATTTGGTTAATCAGTAATCGATTATTACTCTCGATACATTCAATAAAATGAATCGATAAGTGATCTAAATTATTTATTATTATTTATGAATTAATTATTATTTATTGATATATATATATATATATATATATATATATATATATATATATATATATATATATATACTATTATTATCGATAAACAATAATCACGAGATAAATTTTGACTTTAATACCTTTCCATATAATCGATAATAAGCCAATATTTACTATTAATATTTGCGCTCAACATTCAATAGTCATTCCTGCTTATTTTCAATATTTCTCTATAATCAATAAATAATATTTGGATAATTTGCCCTAAAATCAAATAATAATCGATAAATTATTTACGTTTGTGTTTCTTAAACCGAATTACAATTGCAATATAAATATATATATACACACTATATAGTTTATTCCATTTCCTTTATCAATTTATTTACATTTTTCAGTTATTCACAATATTCTGTAACTTATACATGTATGTAATTGTGGAAAACCTAATTTGCCTGTTTAGACTTTTCCAGAATTCATTAAACTGACAGTTCTCTTCAGCCATACACTTTGCTTCTCTATTTCGTCTTCTTTCCTCGTAAATATTCAACTAATTGCAGCTGTAGTTTGCTTTCGCTTATTTAACGCTAGACAAATTGCTTGGCTCCTCCTCCGCCAGCTGCCTGCCATGAGAAATACTGCAATCAATCATATTGACTTCAACTTAGTGCCATTTAATGCCATTTATTGCATTGGAAACAAAAAATTTGACAGTAATTTGATTATATATATGTATATATATATATATATATATATATATATATGAAATAACTAATCGTTTTTTTATTGACCAGAAATATGATAAAGACAAAAAAAAAACATTTTTAATAAATACAATATAATATTTGTTTCATTCTTTCAGTTATGTTTTTATTTTAATTATTTTGAATTGCTATTTTGTTACTTTATTTATTTTTTTTCTCTATAATTTCTTATTATTTTTTATTTTTAAAACTGCATCTACTAAAATGTAAAAACAATTAGTTTCTTCATCAGTTTATTTTTTTTTAATTAGTTAATTTTTAATTTCCTTAAGTTAAATAATTATTCAAGTTTTGCTTGTCTTTCTATATTTTTCAATCTACAATCTATTGTCATAGTAGGTTTTGTCGTAGGACTCACTTCAAACAAACAGATTAATACAGTTCTCATATATTTTTGAAGACATTGTAAACACTTTCGAAACTTTAACAAAATGTCGAAACCAAAAATGGTAAGAAATAAATTAAAAATAAATTGCATAAAATAATTATTAATTCGTATTTGCTTATAGGAGTGCAAGCCGCCACCTCCATCGGTGAGTGATGAACTGTACATCTAAAATTCTATATGAACATGTGTCTTGATAATTGATTTTTCTATACCATTTCAGCCAGAGGAGCTGAAAAAAATCAAGTTTCCCTTGCACAATACGCATTTGAAGAAGACATTGCGTATTTTGAGGACAGCGTGCTATATGTCTTTGGTGGCCCCACTCATTTTTTACATTTTTCATAATGCACCACGTGAGGTGAAATATCGAAATTTTTATACACACTACGATCCGTTAGATGCGTTTGATCGCATGAAGACCGGCGGCTATTTGACCTCCTGCCCAGCCAAGGAGGAAAAGAAGGAGAAGGAAAAGAAGAAGAAGTAGTAGTAGAAAATGGCATATAATTAAGAAATGGAATCAATTCATATATAAGACATGAATAGTCGAATCACACAACAATAATGGAAAGGAAATCAAAACAGGAACGCAAATGAATTCTAAGAAATTGTAAAAAAAAACTTTCAACAGGATATTAAATTTTTTCTCAGATATAGACGCACACGTACACATAACTACTCAGACACACACATGCGGCGAGTTGTACTTGTTGATTAAATGGAGCATTGCAAATACTTGAATATCTATTTCTTCAGTTCAGTGGTAAGCACATCCTTTGGTGCCTCGAAAGCGACGCTCCTTGTCTGTTATTGATGGCCAATTACGACTGAAGCCGAGTAGGTTAAGTAGAAGGTTAAGGACTATTAAACGTTGCAGCAGCTCTTCAAGTTGCTTTGAAAGTTATTGATATTTGCTCTCTAACTTGGTTAGCCTGGCTGCCTGGGCGTATCTATAATTATTGAACAACAGGTTCATATTTCCATATCTGTAAACGGGTTGCAAACTATTCAGCTTAAGCAATTATATATACGTATGTATATATATGTACATATATGTATTCCATTTGTAACTGTTGGTAGGAATTCGAAAAACTATGCACGTTTCTATGCATACATTTCTTGGTAGCTTTTATCACATTCTTTGATTGGCATTTTCTCGCCCAATTTAATGCTTCAGTAACATGTTTTGCATAGCACATTCGATTTAGTTACCCTGTAGAGTGGGACATGAGGCGTGCAGAGTAGCATAAGATGATAGTTAAAAAAAAAAAAATATTATAAATAAAATAACACAAACTATAATAGTATGAAATATATTATTAAAACAAAAAAATACAAAAATAAAATATAATAATGATGATTTAATTAATTTAAATAAATAAAAAAAAAAAACTATCTATATATTTTGTTGTTGGCATGAGATAGCGCCTTATTCCTATTCCATATCATTCTTTTTTGATAAACTCTTTACAGGGTATTTCGAGATCTTCACATTTTACAATTTCTATACATTTTTCGCCTCGCCATATTCGAATGTTTTCTGCGCACTTTCTTCTTTTGGCTTACTTTACTTTTCTGTTGTTGCTTTTCACTTTCTGGCGTGACATGTTTCAGCAGCAAACGAACAAAAAATGGAAGTAAAATTCCTCATGTAGTAGCTGCTGCTTTAAATATTGTCCCTCTTCAAGCGGATGTTTCGTTATTAAATATCTATGGGAGCTGAGCCCGCATCTTGCTAACTGAGTGCTGAGCATTTGCATTTGCATTTGGCAATTAGATTAGAGCATTTAAATGCTTTGAGTTCTTGGTACTTTGCTGGCGACCCTTGAACTCTGGCCTGACACTGACTGAAGAGATTTCAAAAAGCAAATTTCATGACAATTTTGTGGACCTTAGCCGTACGTTGAACCTGGCTCAAATCAAGCAGACAGTGAGCCACAGAGTGACAAGTTCAATCTGTTGCATGCCTCATGGCGTTGAAGGCGATTAGAACTACGGCAACGCCCAAAATAACAAAGCTGACGAATCTGGCTGAGGCCAAACAAACTTGGCCAAGCAACTTTTCGGCCGAATCCCATGAAATTTAAGTGGATTTTTGAACTTTTAAAGGGGGCTGTACCAGATACGAGCTAAATCTATATGCGACTATTATTTGAATAGTTTTCGCATTAAGATTGCCTTGGCACACAAGTTGTAGAAGTTTTCAGTTTATGTTATGGCCTGGCAGGGCAGATTGTACCTTTCTGAGCGAGAGAGAGACTGTTGTGATAGACCAAGAAGTAGCTACAATAAAAAGGGAAAAAATATATAAGATTAAGCAAAATAGATTAAGTCAAAGGCAAGGAGTGGGCTAAAGAATAGTTTTTATATAAGCAAGAATCAAATTCACCCTTTCGAAGAGCGGATATTCCTAAACATGCTCATTTTACATACATATATATTGCAAGCGAAGAACATCAACTCGTACGCAAGCATTTGATATTCCCGGTTTTAATGGGTTCAGGGTTTAATAAAATTATTATTAAAACATTTTTATTAACAGAAACATTTATAACTAATTCGATTTTGTTAAGCAATATAGTTAATGAATATATTACAAAAATTACTAATTAGTTAAATACTTACCAGATCCAGAATGCGAAGAGAAGGAGACGAAGAGAAGAGAAAAAGAAATGAAGAAGAAGGCTTGTCCCTATAGAGGGCAAATTCCCCGCAAGTCGAGCATCGTCAGCGGCAGAGTGTCGAAAAGCGGTAGAGAGTCGGATAACGGTAGAGTCGGCCAGTGGGAGAGAGTCCAGCAGCGGCAGTGAGTCCAGCAGTGTAGCTCTCTACTACTGCCCGACTTTATCGTTATCCGACTCTACCCCTGCTGGACTCACTGCCGCAGCTGGACTCTCTACTGCTGCTGGACTCTCTAAACCTTGTCCTCAGCGCTTTTAGTTACTTTTAGCTACAATCTTGATCATATTTATATTAATTTACCTGACATAAGGGCTATATTTTATATTAAGATTTTTGTCTGCCACTAACAGCAGCTGTTGGTGTTGCTGCTGCTTCAAGCACTAAATTTAATGAATACAAATGAGCGTGGCTCAGCTTTTTGGCAGCCACTGTTTATATATACAGTGCACACTTTTATTAAATGTCAACGAACTTTTAGGAGTTCCCACATTACTATCTCCTTGTGAGATATTCCAATTTTCCTCAGCTAAAAGCTGACTTTCTTAATTGTTAATTATTGACTTTCTTCCGGTTCGAGTGGGCGACATTACGTTTTGATAGCCAAAGAAACAAATTGGTGTAATTATAAATTTCCCAGAACTATAAAGTTTGCCGAAAAAAAACCCTTTGGGGCATTCGCGTGAGATATTAATTGAATATAATTTACTTGCAGAGGCTGTATGTGAGAGGTGGGTGCATGCTGATTATTTGGGAATGTAGAAAATATAGAAAATTTAATGTAGATACATTTACATTAAACATAATTTTCTATATATATATTCAAGAATAAAATATACTTTTTTTAAATAAATAAATAATTTGTGAAAATTAATAATATTTATATATTTTTTATTTTTATTTATATATTTATGTCTTTTTTTTTTTATTTTCTTCATATAGATCTATTAAAATTTAGATATATGAATATACTTATCTATATAATTTCATATTACCTTTTGAGCAGACCTCACAGCTGGAAGCTAGAAATTGCTTATGGACAAGAAAATTTAAATATATGTATTAATATATATTTATATATATTTTTTTAAATTATTTATTATTATTTTTAAATTATTTTGCGTTGAGGCAGCTGATAATACGTTATGCACCATTTTCCCCTTTCTCCTCCTTCTGAGGTCTCACATTAACCTTCAACTTGAAGGCGTTTAATATACTCAAACTGCGCATTGCTCTCAGTGTTGCTACCCTCATATTCCACTTTTTCCACTGCAATAGATTTCGGAGAACTCATACAAACTCTTTTCCAAGAATATTTGTTTTTTCCCATTTTCTCCAATTTGGTATTTAAATTGACATCACTGATAGTTTCTGCCAGCTCACTTCCTACTTTTAACCAGCTTTCACAGTAGAATGTGTGCTCTGCATTGTTCGTTGATATTAACCAAGACAAAATAACATAATATTTTTATAAATTATCTTGATTGAAAATTGATTATATTTGAGAATGTTTCCTTTTGCAATTTTGAAAACTATATTCACAAAAATTCCAATAAGTTTATTTTAATATATGTATAATAATGCTTAGTTTAATGTCTTTTAATACGAATTTCATAAATTTTATAAGTAAGTTAATGCTGTGCAGCCATTCCAATGACCAATGAACCATAACAAATGATAGTCAAAAGGTTCAAAGGCTGATGAAAAGGTGAAATCCACTCAAATTTCTTATCAACAAAGTTTTCCGAGCATGTCAGCCCCTATGACAGGCTGTAGGCATTTGAGCATTAATTGTTGTTGATATCATAAACCTTTGATAGTTTCTTCAGGCTAAGGAAGCTCAGAGTAGATTATTACGAGCTCAGCCCAACAGATGTTGTGGATTAGGTAGTTCATTGGCAAAACCCACAATTTTCAGCATTGTCGGGAATCCAGTTTTTGTATGCCAACCTTTTCATTTGGTATTTGGGCAGCCTTCGACATATCTTGGCTTGAGTTCAAACGGAAGTCAATTTCCTTGTTTTTGCAACGGATCCAAGACCTTGAGATGCTTTTAGTCTGCTGCTGGACTCACTTTGAAGGTTGCAGCAAGTGTCTCTTGAATCTGGCATGCAAATTGAATTTAATTTGCTTATTTAATGTACCTATATTTCAATCAATGTTCCACACTCGCGCTATATAGTAGGCTGTTTGTATATCAATCTGATTGCCCTGTAGTTGCGCATTGCCTTCAACAATTTGCATTCTTTCACCATAAAACTAAGAATTTAATATTGCATGCAGAGTTCTCCTTCTTTTTTCACCTATTTTTATCAGAGTTTCAGCTGACATGCGTTGGCTGTCATTCCATGGAAAAACAGACTGCAATTTCCGTCTGGCCACAGCCATGACTCAATCTCACTCGCCAACTCTCCAATAGACCATGGCCAACACGCATATGCATAGACAATGGCGATTATTTCATGGCCGAAAGGCAAAAAACAGAGCCATTGGCAACAATTCCAATATTTGTTTTTTCTTTTTCAGCTTCTTGTTCTTCTCATTCTTTATTACTGCGAGCCATAAATTTGTAGCTCTTGACATTGTCCGTCTGTGCGCTCAACTCAAAATACGCGTTTAATACGGCCCAATGAAGCCGAAAGTGACAACATATTTCGGTTTAGCAAATTTTGTATGTATCTATTTGCAAAATGAGGGTTGCAGCCAAAGGAATAAAATATTATAAAAAATAATACCAAAAAAAAAAAAAAATTATATATATATATATATACATATATCACTTAAATTCTTAATTAATAATTATATAAACTGTATTTAATTAATTAATGAAATTAAATTCAATTAATTATGAAATTATTTAAATGAAAATAAAAACAAAATAAATAAAACAGTATACAAATATTTATTGATTTTTATTTTTTCATATTTTCAATATTAAGTTAACATTTTTCGTTAATATACATAATTATTTATTAGTAAATATAAATAAATATTAATTTTTAAGAATAGATATTAATAAATAAATAAAAATTATTTCTGCATATATAAATATTTTTATTTTAATATATATTATGCCTCATTTTAAATATTTTCATATATGATATTTGTTTAATAAAAAAAAAAAAACAGAAAATGTTATAATCTTCCGTCAGCTGGTAACCCTGACTGCTTTCTACTTCACTGCCTGCTTGCCAGACTGTGTAGTCTTTGCTGTCTCCTAACTAAGTCAATTCAAAATTGGTAAATTGGGTATAATGTTTTTTGCTAAAAGGAGTCATGCATTATGACTTTATATTTATTACTTCATTATCAATAGTAAAAAACGATATGATCTAACGCTATCTTCTCCTTGTATCCATATTGAACTTCAAGGCAACGAGAGCTACACTTTTAAATATTTTGCCTCATAATCAATTCCTCCTCCGCTATGTTTCGGTTCACATTTTGTCTTTGTCCCATGGGTCAAAGTATCTGTTAGTCGTTCATTCCCTGCCAACGCATTCTCATTTTTTTTTTTTTTTTTTTATATTAGCTCAAGCTACTTTTAGCGCATTTATCTGAAAAATTGGCCAGATTTGGCTAAATGCTGATGTCTCTGTCTGTGGCACCGAGGCAACGCCTCTTCATTGCTGTGCGACATTTTTGGGTCCTATAAAGTTGTTAACCCAACGATTGATGAAACACTTTTAGAATGTCTGTGGGTGTGTAGGTGTGTGTGTTTCGTGTGTGGATACTGGTGTGACCTTCCTATGTGCCGTGTTTGAGTTTTGATGATGTCTGGCATAATTATATAAATCACTGACAGATAAACACGTTTCTACATATGAGTTGATATACTCTTAATAAACGTAAAGCTACAAGCATTTTAAATAAACTTAATTTTGCTAAGCAGTTAGAGAGAGCATTTGGCTAGGCTCGGAGTTAACTTATTATATATAGTTTATTTACGTATTAAATAAATTTCTACATATAATATATATATTTTTTTATTAAAAATACATTTTTTTTAAATATAATATAATATAATATAAATATAATAATATTATTGTCGATAACTATATTTCAACAGCTGTTAAAGTTATCGATAAGATTTATTTGCTGAAATACTCAAAAATATTTAATCCACTTACGTTTGTCGCGCGTTTGGAAATAATTAAGAAATTTGTGGATTTGTTCGTGAAGTCTGTCGTCATTAAGAGCTTGAGCACACTCTCTTGCAACTTAATCCCATACGCAGACATAGCTTGGTCTGAAGTGAAGTATATAGCAGCCGTAACAATGATAGATTATAGAAGAACAAAGGTCGATCAACTGGATTGAGCATAGGCAAAGAGTTGACATATCGAGTTGTCATAAAGATTTATTAAAAATTAAAAAAAAAATAATGATATGAATAAATTTCTAAATTATAATATTTATAAAATATATATTAAATAAAATATATAATACATAGTCAATATATACAAATATATAGTCAATATAATGTACTAAAGTATTCCATAGAACATCGAGAGCCTTGCCTTTACCCTTAAAGAAAACTACTTTCTTCTCTTGCCCCACAATAAATATTTTTGTCGGCTATAAAACAAACAAACCTACGTTGAATGCTTAGTCGTATACTATGATATCTTAAACATACTTTGAGTATGAATGCATAGAGGCCTATGTTTGTGTTTGTCTCTCTCTCTCTCTCTCTCTCTCTCTCTCTCTCTCTCTCTCTCTCTCTCTCTCTCTCTCTGTTTGTCGTGTTTGTCTATAATGCTTTGCTTTATGCGACATTGCTAACACAGCATCGCATCGCATCGCAATTTGCCAAGGGGTTCATTAGACTTTCAACTTTTGTTTTCTCGAATGCCGCCACGCAACGACGTCAAAGCCAATGAACGAAGAACATGCACAAACGTTAGGCAGATATGTGTGTGCGTGCGCATGTGTGTAAAGTAGGTGAAAAACATGCAGAACGAGAAGTGGCATTAAGAACTAGAAGCCTGACTGCAACTGCGGCAAAAATGGCACAAGGCAAACAAAACAAGTCGAAAGCAAAAGTATAAAAAAAAAAAATGGAGAAGCAAAAACGAAAGCAAACGTGCCACATGCGGCATGCGGCATGCGGCATGCCACAAAGTATGCACAAAGCCAGCTAACACGCTTGGATTGATGGCCAGAGCTTTGAGAATTGTGGATAAACCGCATTAGAGCCAAAGCCAAACCCAAACCAAAACCCAAAATAAAACTCAGCTTGTTCCCTTAGGCTCAATAGAAAGTTTTGGATCTGTCTGCTGCCCAAGGTCGCCTTCGATTAGCGTGGCGCAGTCAGTATTTTGTTTGCCCTTTTAGCCATATTTATTCATTAGTCGGCCTGAAAGCTGCCCATAACATTTGCACGCGCCAAACTTTAGTTTTACGGCACTGACGTCTGTGTCGTAATCAAGCGGAAAGGCGTTAATGGCATTCCAGCTAACAGCTAACAGCTAACGGTCAATTGTTGCTTGCCAAAATTTAATGTGAATGGTAAAGTTTATGCTTAATTTTCCTTTTGTTTTAAATTTGTATGTCTAATCGTTAAATTTGAAATTTATTATTTTGTTAAGGACTTGCTATTTACAAATTTATTTTTATCTCTTTGGGAAAAATATAAAAAAATCATCTGTTAAAGAAATAACTAAATTTTAGACTAAATGAACAGAATAATAGAATAATAAATCGATATCAATGTTTGAAGTAAATTTTAAGCCTACATAAATATTCAATATAAATTCTAGAAAGAGAAAAACTTATAAATAATCTACAATAAATTTAAATATGTTTACATAAATATGAATTAAAAATTAAATTTAATTTCTTATTGTAATTCTGTAAAAGTTTCTGCATTTATTTACATAATTAAAAAATTTTCTGAAGTTTCTCTTAAATTCACTGTTATACTCATAGCTCAAGGCTCTTCCAATTCACTTATCATAAGTTACTTTTAATTTTTCTCTTATCGCCCTTCCATCTTCATTAAAGTCTCGTTTAATGGCATCAAAAATAAAATGTCGCAAAACTTTCGTTAAGTCTGCTGTAACGATATGAGACATGCAATTGACCTTTCACCTGTTCATATTTCACACCTGCCTCACTCCCTCCCTCTCTCTCCATCTCTCTGCTGCTCTTTCTCATGTTTCCTTGTAACTAGTTTAAGGTCCATAATGGCTTCGTTAACATCTACTTGCTTGGCTGCGTTGACTATAACTTCATCAATATTTGATACCTACTGCTACTGCTTGCTTGTTGCTCTCCTTCCGGTCGTCGTTGCTCGGCGCAAATTAACATTTTGTGTATTTGCAATTTGTCGAACAAAAAATCAATTAACTTATTAATTGAGCAGCTGGCACCGTTGCTGCTGCTGCCGAGACTGCGACTGTGGTTGTGGCTCTCAGACGAACTCAGGTTATTTGTGATTGTGTGCGTGAGTGAATGCTTTGCCTCTTGGCTTCTTCTCGCTTACTTATTAAAGCTCGCATTCACGCCGCGTCACGCAGAGACACAAATTAACTTTTCCTGTGCACCCCGTCAAGTCAAGGCCGTTTCTGCTTTGTTGCCTTTCTCCTTATGGCAGAGCCCATTAGAGGGGCGCAGTGGTGGGGTCTTGGGCTAAGCGTTTACATACTTAAATTATTTGCCCATAGCTTCGTATGCTCGCATTTTTTTTGATTATTCAACCCCAGCCCCAAGTCGAAGCCCGATTACGACTTATGGCAACTTTTCTACTTGAACTTGACCACAAAGCATTTCAATTGCAATTTGATTTTCAGCTTGCAAATATTGCGTGCGAGGGCAGAAAGAGCAGTACCTAAATGTGATACAATTAGCTATAAATTTAAGTATATTAAATCAAATAGCTTAATATAAAATTTAAATATTTAAGTAAAAAATAATTTTAAAAGTATTTTTTTTTTTAAATTATATAACTACAAAATAAATATTATATCTACAAAATAAAATACTTTAAAATATTTTTATCACAAAGTAATATTGATATTATAATAAAATAATTTTGTAATTAAAAAATTATAATAAACACATTTTCTGTTAGTCATTATTTATGAAATTAGGAAATATTTTTATTTTTAATTTATATATTTTCCTAAATACATAATTTTTAACTTAAAACAAATTATAGTTTGTGATAAGCTGATTAAATAAAATTACAGTGTAACAAAATTAATTTATACAAATTTTTAAATTATATAAATTTTACAATTTTAATTCCATATAGATATATATCTATATAGACTTCTGATTACTTGTTTTAAAAATTAATTGTTAATACAGCCCTCGCCATGCATAGCTTAAGACATGGTTAACTATACTCTGGCTAGTTTGCGGCTTATAACGAGCAAACAATGTGTAGCACTTTGCTCTCTAAAACTCTGAGCTGGTCAGCCCCTCACTCCACACGGTCAGCCCACCGCCTCTTAGCTTGGTAACCCGAGTTTTACAGTTTTCTATGGCCAATTGATTTCTTTTTTTATTTTCGTAGTGAGCTTGTGTGCAAGCAAATCGTCGAGTCTTTGGCCAAAAGCACTTCCTACCATCCATGAATTTCTTTTAGCTTTTGTGCACACGCATATATATATATATATATATATATTGTATGTGTATAAATATATATATCTTATTGGTTTTATGACTCTTGCAGAGCCATTGACGATTTTTAGTTCTCTTAAGTATTCAGTGTCAAGTTCACGTTGGCCGTCCACTTGACTCAAGGACTTCAGTTATGGAACTGCCAATCGATAGAAAACTATTTGCAACATGTCATGCAAGTCGATTTCTTTCCTTTTTTAAAGTGCACGCAAGAGAAACCATTTAATGCCAGCTGAGCTGAGAACAAATATAATAAAAATGTAAATAAATAATTTTAAAACATAAAAATAAAAAAAAAAACTTTTCATATATGGTATAAAAATTATGTAAAATAGATTAAAACTAAAATTAAAAATTAATTTTAATAAAATATAGTTTTAATTAATATTTAGCTAATATATATCTTATTTAATAACTAAATATTTTATTTATTAACTCGAAAAATGTTATAATATATAAAAATTAAATAAAAAAAAATAAATAAATAATTTTTGAATTATTATTAGTAATATATTAGAAATTAAATAATAAATTTATAAAATATGGAAGGCAATTCGTAGTTTTTTCCTTAAAGTTTTCCTGGGCGATGTGCCAATGCTAAGACATTCCCATCGCAACTCTCTGCATTTGCTGAGCCACGCCTCCCTCATTCAGTCTTAATTGCAATGTCCATAAAATGGAGCTGGCCTCTTTGGGGCTGTCAGTTGTTGATGCCACAAACTTGTGCGCGCTCTCACGCAGTACTCGGGCACATGTGACTGCATTAATTACGCCCCACGACCCCAGCCCGCCTTCGAGACACGCCCACCGTACAGGCAAATATCTAGCAAAGCGTTGAGTCTCGTAGTTTTTTTTTGTTCTTTTTCGTGTTGATCTGCAGCGCACGTTGCACGTTGATGGTTGGGGGCTGGTGTCAAGCCTCAAATTGATTCTGACCGCTGCACACAAACTTGCCACTTGTTGTTGCACACGTTGCACAGAGCCCGCAACAATGCAACACACATAAAAGTATTTGTTGTGAATATGTGTGTGTGTATGTTCGAGAGTTGGTAAATATAGCCACGTGATGCAACTGGAAATCGGTTGTGCAATTGTAAATTTAGTATGTTTCAAATTCTAAAATAGCTTCGGGCTCATAAAATTCGAGCTGCGTAACAGAAAACATGAAATTTAAAATTTCTTTACATGAGAAAATTTGTTAAAATTCTTTAGCATATTGGAAAATAAAAAAAAAATAATAAAAAAAGTAAGAAAATAAAATATTTATTATTGTTTATTTTTTTTTATAAATGTAAAATATTTCATTATTATTTTTGTAGTCAAATTTAGTTTATTCATAATTTTATTTATTACAATTTTAATAAATTTTTTGTATTTATGCTAAATTAAAAATGCAAGGTATATATGATATTATATTATATACTTAAGCACGCCTACTTTTTAAGATACATTGCCAAAAACATCAGTCTGCCTTGTGGAGAGCGCCTGCGTCGGCAGCGATGCTAGCAGCATAGCCGGCAAAATATTCAGCAACAAAAAGCAAAACAACAACAAGTATGCTCACAAGTTCAAGTTCAAAGCAAAAACAATATGTAAAGAAAAACCTACCACAACAGTACCCTTTCCAAAAGCAGCGCTGTTACGTTCTCAGAGCATCGCTGTTACGTTTTCAAACAAGCGCTGTTACGTTCTCAGAGCAGCGCTGTTACGTTTTCAGACAAGCGCTGTTACTTTCCCAGAGCAGCGCTGTTACGTTCTCAATGCTGTTACTCAGCCACGCTGCTCTAGTACTGTGACGTTAACTCGAAGCGGCGCTGATAGCTTATATGTTAGTGCAGCAGTCCTGCTAAACTCAAGCAGCAATAGTAGCGCTGTTAAGTTCTCAGAGCAGCGCTGCTTCCTTCATTAGCAGCAGCTGGAGCAGCAGCGCTGTAACGCTCTCACTGCTGTTATACCAATATGTAGGCAAGCTGCCGATGCGATGTCTATGACGATGACTTCGTTTTGCATTCGGGTTCCTGTGGCCGCTATGTCGACGAGGAATTGTCTGCAGACCTTTGAGTCTGTCGCGGCAACTCAAACGTTACGGACGCGTGTTGTGCCAGAGCACATATTAACAGTGCCGATCAGTTTGATAATAAACATTTCTGAACTGTTCATAAATCAAACTTAGCAGAGTGTGGATTTATTTGTTTAAATACTACAAATAAATAACGATTTAAAAAATAGATGTTATATAAAATAAATTGTGTTTAAATATGCTACATATAATACAATAAGAAATTATATATTATAATAAAATAATCGAAATAAAATTATTTATTCATATTCGAAATTTAGCTTTCAAAAGTTAATCAAATTTATTGATAATAAATAAATAAAATTAAATTATAAATTATTATTGATACAAAATAATTAGAGTTTAATAATAAACTGTTTGTGTGCTAGTTGCTTCAAAATAATTAACTTAATAAATATAACATTATTAGAGAAATATATTTTTTAAATAATTGTGACTAAATAGAAATATATTATTGATATCAAAAAGTAATTATTTTTATAAAATTAAATAAATTGCAATAAATATATATAAAATATCAATACTTTAAAATATTTTTAGTACTTATACTATTTTTTTTTTATTTTAAATATTTTCAAAAAATTTGTTTAACTGAATTTTGGTTCAACTTAAAAGTTTTTTTTTTTTAAATATGTTTGTTCACTTATTTAAACCTATTATTTATTATTAAATAATAATTTAAACCTTTTAATTAATTTGATGTGCTTTGAGTGATTTTGGACATTAATTAGCTTAAACTGATTTGAACTGACGGTTCCTCGTTGTCATTTAACAAATAAATTGGGTGTATTACAATGTGCAAAAATTGGCAGCAAAAAAAAAAATAACAAATATATGTATTTTTTCAGACTCAATAAAAACAGTGCTCGTGGCGTGGTTGTTAAACAAAATTGTAGCTAATATTTTTTAATTGTCTATTTTTAGCAATGAATCGTGCGAAATAACAACTTGTGCTACATGGCGTATGAACAATTTGCAAAAATTTAAATTACTGTAAAATAAAAACAAAAATAAACAACAACAAAAACAGAAAACCAAATATTGTATTAAAAATATTGATCATACTTGAGTTATATATAGATTTATGCGAAATAGAGCATTTCAATTGCAGCAATACTTCCAAATATTCAAAGTATATATATACATCTGATATATATATGTATGCGCTCTAGTTTAAGTTAAAAGTTAGCCCATGCATAAAACTTGCCAGTCAAATTACGCTTTGCATGTTAAATCATGTGAAAAACTAGTTATTCCAAGTGCAGAAATCAAAAAGGGGAAGCTAAAAAATTCCTACAAGTAAAATCAAGAAGCTGCCAAGCGAAGACAAAAGCTTCAAAAAAAAAAAGAACACAAAAAACTAAACGAAAAACTGAAGACAAAGGACAAACAAAATATATAGAAAACGAGTGCGAAAACTCACTCGAGAAAGCAACTTGAGCGTGAAACTGCAACTGTCAGCTGCAGCTAAGAAAAAAAAAAAAACGAAAGTCCCACGAAAATTCTCCTCGTTGGTAAGTAAAAATCTCTCACACATTCATACACACACACAGATGCTTATCTTTTTCAATTAATTTTTTTTCACAATTTATGCGCCTTGAGTTCGTGTTGTTGTCAAACTCGTGGCGAGCTGTCAAATGATTTTCAATTGTTCCGAATTTATCTGACACTCAAAATAGGCTGAGTCTGTGCTCGTTACCTTCCTTCCTTTTTCATATATTTATTATTATTATTTTTTCTGTGCTCTGTTGCGTGGTTTTTGCTTCACTAAAGCCAATACGATATGAACTGAAGCATATTTGTTTTGTGTAGGCTTAAATACTCTATATTAAACATAATCAATGGGGTATATTGACTATGTCTTTGCTCAAATTTTAATTTAATATTTGTTTTATTTTTATTTTATTTGCCTGAGTTTCTTAATGATAATCTATAAAACTTCTAGATATACTATAGATATATTTAGTTTATCTGTATATACATATATACATATAAACAACCTTCATTGACAAACATTTTATTAGGGTTCTGTTATTGCTTAGTTATGTTCGTGTCATGCCAGCCTGTGGCCATCTGCTACAGCAATTATCACTTCGTTAATCAAGAGCATGTCAAAATGTTTCTGTTGCTTAAATAATGAAGTAGCTGGAATTTGAAGGGCCTGCTGTGTGCACTCCTTTGGTCAGCCCACAGCCCACAGTCTACAGTTTGTTTTCGGTTGATTCCTTAATAAGAGTATTTTGTTTCAATCTGTTAGCCATAAGCCAGTAAATGTTGCGAATCTTTTGCACGACATATTTTGCTCATGGCTGTTGGAGTGAGTTGTTGGAGGTATACGTTTGAGTTGAATATGTTTTATGATTGAGGCTTATACATATGAGAGGCAATAGTTACGCTTCGGTGTGTTGAAAAGGGAATCTTGAAGTTGATTAATTATTTTGTAGAATAAATATGGCAGCAGAGGGGTTAACTCAATAAATGTAATATGATTCTAATGAAAATCCACAATATATTTTAAACTGTTGAACTATTATATACTGAATGCAAAATAAACTAAAATGTTTATTTATTATATATGTAATTCTAATTTTTTTTTTAATTTGTATCAAATTATTTATTAAATATATAAAAACAGAATTTCCCAATTTATTATTTTTTTGTTTGCTCTTGTTGCTTTTATTTCTACTTATTATTTAAATAAAAAAATAAGAGGTAATTAGAATTAAAAATATTATTAGTATATAAAAATATATCAAAAATAAAAATAATATCCCAGAAGCAAAGAAAAGTTATTATTTTAAATAAAAACGGAACAATAATTAGTGAAAAAATTACTTTTAATTTATTTTCATTAAACAAATATATAAATATATAAAAATCAGCAATTTATATATCGTTACAAGAATTTCTAAAAGTACTTTCAAATAACATAAAATAAACTAAATAAAATTTGCAATTTCATTTATTTGAATAGAACTTGAGCCAAAGCAACCTTAGATGGTTTTCGTTTTAATGCAATATAAGCACACGTGTGGTCTAAATGTCTCGCATGTGTGCAAAGATTGTTATCAAAGGCCTATACAAAGCCCCATTACCGAATACACAAAGCAGCCAAGGCTTAGAAATTCTTGTGTAAATTGATAAAATTCTACGAAAATTCATCAGAAAATCTGAATCAATCCGAACACGTGTGGTTTGGTGCCTGTCTCCGGTTAATCGAAGTACAATGAACTCTAGATAGAAATGCTAAAAACATCAGCAAGAAAAGAATGCGAAGCTCATGGGATTCAATCGAAGTGATTTGAGCAGCTAAACAAGTTGAAAACCCGCAAAACGCCCACATTTCCGGTAATTTCCTGGCCGAATGGCTGACGTTCATTTCACACCTTGATTTCGGTCTCAGCCAAATGTAGCGTAGATGACAAACTTTGTCAACTCTGCTAGTTGCTGCCATTCACACTCTCTAATTGGATTTCCCCACACAATTCTCTCGGCGGACGATTTTAATGAAGTTCTGCTCGTTGCCTTTTTGAGTGGATCCCACGCCCCGCCCACGCTAATGACCATCTCAACACCTCATTCGCATTTACTTGCAGTAATTGACTCATTCATTATTGATTGCGGTTCGCAATTTTTGCGCATTTCCTCGGGCTCTGAAATCAAATTGCCATCGTTTCCATCAATCGCAGACATTTGCTTACAATTCCCAAAAAAAAAAAATAAAATAAGAGAAAAACAAATAAAAAAGTTATCAATTAATTAATTTCGAGCGCAGCTCATTTATTTATCAAGCAATTAAAATTGTGAGTTTATTAGTGATCAGAAGTTGCCTTGATTTAGGTGTTGTTGAGTGCATTAACTGATTTAAATTGAAATTTAAATTTATAATATTATAATGCATTATTAATAAAGCTGGGGAGGAAAATTTAATGAAATTAAGGAAGAAAAGAGAAAGAGTATAGAGAGTTGAAGATTGGAAAGCGGAAGGAAGTTATATAGCTTGTAAAAATAGCTTATTTTTTAAATTAGTAAATCTTTGGCATTTAAAAATAATAATTAAATAATAAAATATGAATTTATATTTTAAATTTTAATTTATAAATTTTAAAACAATTAAAAATTTGAAAGAAATTTTTAACTAAAATAAGATTATGCAAAATTTGTTGGCTTATCAACTTTTGAACAAAATTAAACAAGATAAAAGTGACCCCATCTTAGACACGTTGAAGAAGAGATAAAATGAATCTTATTTGCAAGATATTAAAAAAATAAAAATAATTATTTTAATATATTCTCAATCGGTAAAACTAATAAAAAAATTTTTTTTTAATTCTTAAAATGAATTAATTTTACTTATGTTTCTATATATCTACTATATATTTAATATACACTATTATATGCGTCCAAACTACTACTACTTCTCTAATGCTAAAATATACAAAACTCTTTTATTCAATATATATTTCCTTTAAATAACACTAAAGGAACTTCGCATGCAGCATCCACTTCAGCCTGAAGCTAAGCATATTTAAGCCAAATTTTATATGAATTTTGCAGTCCATCTAGCAGGAATAGCTACTACAATGTCCGAGCTGGCTGCATTTATAATTCAGCATTATAATAAAAATAACGTAATTTACTGCTGTAGCTACAGCTCGGAGCATGTTAGTTATTTTTTATATAGCATACTTTTTTGGGCAATAGCTGAGCGTTATTAAGCCGCAAGCTGATAGTCGTGGAGAAGGGAGAGATGGTGCAAAGCGAAACCGACACAGTATAGCAAAAGCAAAAGCAAAAGCAAAGCAAATGCCTTTTATTGCCACAGAAGTGCGACCCGAGCGAGCGGAAGCGGAAATGCGTTGTTATGGCTGCAATGGCATATTGACTTGTGCGGATACCCTCCAAACTATGTACAGAGTGAGACAGAGAAAGGGGATAGAACGAGAAGAGAGTATTTTTGGAGCTTCACCAGCAGCAGCTGCTCTGCTTCTTGACTAGCTTTCAGGCTTCACTTTTATTGTCAGCTCAAGTAACAAAAATATTTTTCAGTAAATTTATCTTATGGCTCCTCGACCCACGCCGCATTAGAGCCCAAAGAACCGAATATAGTGTCCAAATGCCCAGAGGGCTTAAGACTTGGCTCCACTTGGCTTTAGCCTTTGCCTCCACTCGAGTCTGTTATATTAAAAATTCCACAAGTGCAGCTGGGTTTGTGGTAAGAAAAGGCGCCGCAGGTACAAATTCCACTTGGCATTACGATTTTCCAGCTATTTGCCATCAAGTGTATTGCGTTTTGCTTCGATTGCTTAGCTAATGCATTCCACTTCTATGATTAACAAATATATATAAGGGCAAGTTTTAAAAAATGTTGCGTTTTTATCTATATTAGCGGTCTGATGGCGGTTTTCTTTTTTTTAATTTGATAAAATTGATATATGATGAAAATAAATAATAAAAAAAATATTGAAAAGATGTAAATATATAAATTCTTAACATTTATTTAATTTTTTTTTATCATTAAACAATTTTTTTAAATTAATTCATAAGCAACATACAAAACCATATAAACTTTTAAGATGTAAATTATATTTTGAAATTTCATTTTTAAGTTACTTAATATTTTTTTAAATATTAAAATTATCAAAATGAAATCATAATAGAATCATAATCGAATTTTTTAAATAATTATTTAAAATATATAAAAAGCAATAATTATACAATATTAGAATTCACTATGATTATAATTTTATATACTTTTTACTTACAAATTGAATAAATTATTAAATAAATGAAAATTGCGTAGGCAGCTTTAAAAAACTTTCTTTATGAAAAGAAATAAAATCTAATTTTTGGAAAAGATTTAAAGAGTTCTTCAATATAGAAAATACTTCAGTTAATTCTTTTTTTTTATGTATTTGAAAATATATATTTTAACAAAACAATTGTTTTTGCTTACTAAAGTCAAAAATAAAATATTAATGATGTTTATTAAAAGTGCAGTCGTTTGCCTTGACTAAAAGAGAGTACGCCAAGCCTAGATGCCTGGTATTTGAAATGCAAATTTGAGTCAGGAAGTAAGCAAGAATGTTTTCTCCCAGCTCAAGTGATATATATCGATGAATATATTATAACAGTAGGTGTTTGGTATACAAAAATTCAGACATACCTTCGAGTCCTTGAGTACATTCAACCCTTTTTCTTTTTGCCAGTTAACCTGTTAACCTGTTTAGCTACTATTAGCCGCTCCGCTCTCGCTCTCGCTCTCTTCTTCTACATTCTTATTTTTTCTTTTGGCTTACAAATGTGCTAAGCTAGAATAACATTTTCGTAGCAATTTAGCTTTGAGGCTGTTGCATATTTCAGTCGTAAATTATACGCATGGGAGAAGTTGATGTGCCTATGCATAAAGCCCTCGAGTATCGTTGTGATTTGCATATATTTTGCATGCTAATGTGTGTGGGTAGGATACGATCTAGTTACCGCTATGTCACCTGGTATATTTGCACCTGCATGCATCTGTGTGTGTGTATGTGTGTTTGTGTGTGTGTGTCTCTGCGTCCGTCTGCCTTAATCCATTCTAATTTCTTTGACTTAAATGCCGCATTAAATCATTTTAGTCTAACTGACTTTTGGCCTGGCTCCATTCAGCCAACTATTTAGGGTTCAAAGGGCATCGATTTATCATATCTTGTTGCCCTCCACTTTCTATCTGTTTGCATAATGACCCAAATAAACATTGCCATGCCTTTCGCCTCGGCTTAGTCCTCACCCAGACACCGTCGGACTGGCTGAGTTTTTGCTATGTTTTCATGCCACTCGCATATTAATGAGCGTGGCTGTGTGTGAATCTGTCTCTGTAGGTGTAAACAAAAAACTGTAACTGGGCATGCATGTGCATAAGTCTCTTCTCATATGTGAATATTGTCAAGAATTTTGATTTAAAATGGATTTATGAAGCTACTTGAATTTTACTTAACTTAATTTAAGCTCTTATATCATATGATATAGCATATATAATTTATATAAACTTTTTAATATTCAGAACTTATTTTAAAATATTTTTTATTTTATTATATAAGTTTTTTAAGTTTATAGTATATTAATTAGAATTTATGTATAAGTATTATTTAGTTTAATATTATTAAAATAATATTATTGAATAAAATATAATTGATTCTTTTCATATCAATATTTTTTATATTAATTTTAAAAAAATGTATTAACATAATTTTTTTTTAAATTGACTTAAAACATTTTTTAAAATATAGATTATTTAAAATATATTATTTAAAGAATATCATTGAAATAAAATGTTCAAATATTATATATAAAAATATTATTTATATAAAAAATATTATATTTTTTTAACTCTCTTTCATTTACTATCATATTTAAACCTTTCTTATTCTGCCCTCTCAATCAGCCAACAAATTAGCTCAACATTCAGTACAAATTTTTTTTTTTTTAAATTCATTGACTTCCTATTTCCTCATTATACAATAAATGTATAACGAATGTACTCAAACTGTGCTTTCACCTAATCATTTATTCACTTGCCTATTGCGTGTTGTAATTTTACAACTTGGGCTTGTTGCACGCGGCGTATACGTAATAAAATTGGTCTGGCAACGGGCAACCGCCAACTGGCAACCCATGGCAAATGACACTGCTCACATTTTTAATTTCTATATTTATTATTTAAGCCACAATCAACGCGTTAGCCCTGGTTCAAGGTTATCCGTGTTGTTTTTTCTGGACCCTCAAGCGAATATGGACTTCGAACTTCCTCAAATTAAAGCCAAGACTTTGACTTCACTTGCAGCTCTTATATAATTTCTAATCTGCATCTTCAACTGGGTCAGATGTGCGCAATGCATTCATTAAGCTTCTCCCTTTTTTTTTTAGCGCAATTTTAAACTCATTTGCATGACTGGCAGTTGGAGTCTGCTTCCACTCCTAATTGGGTTCGTGGTGCAACGTGCAACGTGCAACAAGCAACAAGCACAGCCAACTGCAAATTATGCTCGCTGACATTATCGCTGCTTGTTAAACGAGCTCAGACTAGCAGGCGGTTGCCGAGCTCATTTGCCCAAAAGAAAGTCAGCGGGAATAACAAAGTTAGACAACAACTAGTTGGGCAGGCGACGGCTGGGCGTGGTCTGCGGTAGGGCGAGGCGGATATGGCAAATCAGCTGGTTTATCAACCACAACAAACGTCAAAACAATTTCCGGGCTGGCTAAGTCGCACAACATTATGACGCAATTCGCGACTCGTGGCCAAAGTAACGAGCTTTCTTAGCCATTTTCTGAGCTGTTGCCAAAAGAACATTAAGTATACGACATAACTAGACAGCTACAAAGCGACTTATAAATGTTTTCCACAAGTTTGTTCTGCGGTTGCGGACTTTAAAATTGAAGTTTAGTGCTGAATTTTTATGTCAGGCGTGGAGACTTTGTATTGTATTGTAGTTTTTAAGAAATTTAATTTTTTCGAATTTTTAATAGTTTTTTTTTTAAACTCCTTTCAAAGTATATTTAGAGTTTTTGTTAGATTTTTCTTTTATATAAATATATATTAAAAACTAAAGAACATAAAGAACATAAGAATACTTAAAATAATTTTTTTCCAATAATAAAAATATTTTTTCAAATATTAAAAATATTTTTTTCAAATATTAAAAATATTTTTTTCAAATTCCTAAAATAGAACTAAAAATAAATTTCTCAAATTTTATAACAAATTTATTTACTCTAATTTTCTTTACAAAGTTTGACTAGAAGCTACAGCTTTCATAAAATTCTTGAAAATTTCCTTAAAACAACAATTTGAATGAAAGAGCTCTAAACATTTCATTTCTATCAAAATCAAATTGAGGTCTGCTGTGCTCCATAGCAGCCGAAACAATCAGCTGCAAGGCTTCAGCTCACAGGCAATCAATTCCAATTCATTTTGCCTAACCGAAGAGATAAAACCAGTAGCAGAACCAAAACCAGAAACCAGAACCAAAACCAAAACAATTCAATAGATTCAGTCCAATAATTGACTGGGCAGTCAAACTGACAGCAAATCAAGTGCTTCTTGCAACAGGATTTCAGCAAAATAAAAAAAAGAAGAAAATAAAATGTTTTAAGGGAAGATAAAAATACATTTACGTTGTGAAATTCTATGAATTCCAATGGCAATTGGCAATGGCTTACCTGAATGGAAATTGGATTTTTGCAAACACAAAAATTGACAAAAGTGCAAATGGCAAACTGCAAATTTACAACTTTGTCGAATGTAAAAATTCTGTGAAACACTTTGGCAATACGTAGTACATATATGTATATATAGGGCTAGTGTTCAGTTAAGGTCATCTCATCAAGTTTTTAGTGCGTAAAATCTGTTGACCTAATGCTTATGCATTTTATATGTCTCTCGAGTGAAAATGTGCTCAAATTAAAAATAGTCTAAGGAAATTTGCTGAAATTTGCAGCATTGTCTGAACCGAGCTAAACAGCTACTATACATATAGATATATATAGCTCTGCCTCAGCTGGTAGCAGCGAGACGTAAGCTCAGTCTGTGAGTCTGATCGAAACAGACTGGTGCGTTTTCAAGTAAATAATTTGTTATAGTCTATTTTTAGATTTCACATGAGATGTACATTTTTATAAGAATTTTAAATTTAAAAAATATGAAAAATATAAAAAAAAACAAAAGTTTGCTCAACTAAAATATACCCGGAAAAATATCTAAAAGCTGAATTAATATAATACCAAATTTTTAATATAGTTCTCTAATTTGGTTATAAATGCTGCTCAACAGAAGGAGAGGCATAGAGTGGTATTTAGTGAAAAAGAGAAAGAAATAGATAGACAGACAGACACACAGGCTGGATGAGAGAGAGAGGGAGCTAATGACAACCTAGGCGACATAAATATAAATCTATGTCTCTCTCAATCTTGCTCTCTCCCTTTCGCTATCTTCTTTCTCTCCCACTTTTTTCCTTTTTTTGTTTGACTATAAATATATTTCCAAACGAGTGTCCACAGATTATTGGCTATATCTGTGTTTGCCTGTTGGTATACATGAGTGTCTCTCTCTCTCTGTGTGTGTGTGTTTGGCCCTTGTCATGTGTGTGCCTTTGAGTATGTGTGTACATTTTGCGGTTAGAGTGAGTAGCACTTAGTGCCAAAGTCAGCGCTCACATTGCCCAAACTGCTAGCAACAAAAACTGTTGGCAACCGGAAACGGAAGACACCCACATGCATTTGCACACGCGTCGAGCTAAGCAAAGCTTGGCAATAGAATTGGCGTAATTGTGGGCAACGTTGGCAACGCTCATGGCCAACTAAATAACTCAGAATTGTTTTTTCTCTTCTTTCGCCCAGTTTTTGCCACAGTTTCGAGCCAAAAAATAAGGCAGCGAAAAATTGATAAATAAAAAAATTATGGAATTCAATTAGAATAAGCTGAAATAAATTATGAAAAGAAAAAGACAAGATGGAAATTCGATAGAAAACTATAGTTATATAGTTATAGTTATAGATTTTGCAATATAGTGAATAATTTCTAAGATTGAATATTGTTTTTATTTAGAATTATGTCCATATGCATTTTACTTCTTATATCTAACGAGATTTCCCGAGCTTCCACTCCTTCTGCTGGCTGTTACATACATTTCCCATTTTCAATGAGTTCAAGGTAAAATAATATATATATATATATATATATATATATATATATATATATATATATACATCTTTTACATCCCTATATATAATAATCATAAACATTTATTGACAATGACTCATTCAATGGAATTTATAGCCGAATCATTAGGCGTCGCCTTAATAATAAATCCCAAATAAGCAATTAAATGATTTGCTGTCATTGTTAATCTTAACGCTGACAGCCCGTCCCGTTGAGCCACTTGAGTTTATGGAAACATGAAAGTAATTCGATCGTTAAATCCAAATATCCGAAATATATTTATATATAATAAAGGGCGACAAGTTCAATGAACTTTCGTATACTCTATAATTTATTAGTTTCATAATAGAAATAGGAAATAGAAAATAGGATTTAGTTAACTATCCTATTCCCTCAGCTATTGGATCAAAGCGTTTACAATTAATTAGGATTAATTTATACAGGGTTTGGGCAAACTTTGATGCATTCTCTATGCTCTGATGATTAACTGAACTATGTTAATCTAAATTATGCCGAAAACTCTCAAGTGTAAAAGCAAAAATAAAAAAAATTGAAACGTATTTCATAAAACTTTCAAATTGCTTTTGCTAACAGACGCTTCAGCTAACTGCTGGGGTTTGTCAGCTGCCAAAATGTTGGAGTATTCTCTCCCTCTCTGTTTCTCCCTCTCTCTCTGTCTCTTTCCGTACCTGCCAAAGAAGATAAATGCTGGGCTATAAATTTCATGGCTCTTATACAAGCTCATAAATTTAGCTTAGGTACAATAAGGAAAACGCGCGAAAAAATAATTGAAATTTGTAATGACTAAATGATGCTCGCTCGAGTTGCAAATATTAATAAAATTGAAATAATAAAAATATTAATATATAATAAAAATTAATAATAATGATAAAATAAAAAATATTAATAATGAAATAAAAAACAATAATAATAATAAAATATAACAAAAACCATGATAATAATAATAAAATATATAATATGAATAATAATAATTATAAAAATAATAATTTTTTTATCGATTTGACAGATATTATTGACAGCCAGCTAGACAGACATTATACAAAACCAATATACCCTTTTCACTGCCTGAACGTGTATATAAAAACAAAGTAGCCATCATAAAACCAGCGGGTAAATCACATTTTCCGCTGTGGCTAAAAGACTTGAGTGCATAAATTTAATTTAACGCCAAGGTGCAAAAAAAATAACAAACAAACAAAATTTATATACAAGAGAAATTGCGCAAACAAATATATATATATATATATATATATATATATATATAGAAGAGATAAATATATATATCTTCATGCACATAACAAAATCAATTTGCGCTCGTTGAAGTATTACCTAGAGTTTAGCAGAAATTCCCAAAAGATGGCGCTAAGCTTTTTGCTATATATAAATGAATATGAATATGTATATGTATGTATGTGTGAGTGTGCGTGAGTTTGCGTTAAAGGTGACGGCCAAAGGATATGCCCCAAGGACAAATGATTATGTTGGCAAGATAGCAGTGTGAACACAAAATGGTAAATAGCAAAGACGAAGAGATGCAGCGTTGGGGCGGGGCAGGCAGAATGCTATGGTTAGCGGCTGGCTAAGCATGGAAAAAGATCTGCTTTTGACAGGTGTAAAATAGCTAAAATGATTGACGTTCTGATACCCTGCATGTGCGTGTGCATGTGATATGGATGTGTGAAGGGAATGTGAGTGAGGGGGGTGACTAAGAGAGAAAGCTGTGACTGTTAAGCTGTGACTGTTAAGCTGTAGATGTTAAGCTGCGGCTGTTAATCACCTTTTAATTGAGTGAAGTATAAAAAGTGAAAATAAAATACAAATAAATAATTAAGATACTACATACAAGCACATATATTCTGCATCAAATATCAGTAGTAACATATCAAATAAAGGGTATTTAGTAGCTCCTACTCTATATGCGCCCCGCGGCCTATCAGTTGAAAAGTGTTAAGCGTAAACTAATTGAATAAGGGGGAAAAGACAAGAGGGCTTACACTAACGACAGCTCAAATGGAGCGTGAAAACTTGACGTGGATATAATGTTAAATGCGCACGTTTATCTGAGAGAGACAGAAAGAGAAAGAGAAACAGAAAGAGAAAGGGGAAGGGGAAGCTTGTCAAAATGAAAGCGAGGACATTTGGGCAAAAGCAAAAACTTAACATAATATCCTTGTCAATCACATTTGGCGTTTATCAGTGCCACAACAGACATATCTGTATATACACATATATGGCATATATATGCATATGTATTACAATCTCATCTTGAGTCGGGGATCCTTGCATGGCACAAGGGGCGTATGCGTGACTTTATTGTCTTTGTGCAAATTGTTGAAGCATTAATGTGCGACAATTTGCAATTTGATTAGCGCCAAAGACAACACCAAGCATAAGAGCAACTACAACAACAAGGACACTCTCTCATCGTCCTTCAGCCCCCTTTGTTCGTGGCAATGCCTTCGTTATGGATTTTATGTCTTTCGTTTCGTCAAAGTTCGTTTAGTTTGCTAAGCAGCAGACGCCTCGCAGCATAATGAATTGTCCGGCAATTGATTATTATTTTTTATTGCCTTGTTTCCTTTTTTTTTTGAGTGTTTGATTAATCTTTGCTTAAGTCGTGACGCCATAAGTTCTATTTGTAGTCACATCTTCGTTTGATTATCATCGTCGTGATAATTATATTGTAATATGCAGTCGAGCGTGGGATGCAGAAGCCTTAACTTAACTTGGCTTGATTAATGGGCTTTAAGGCTGAAATACCCCAAGGTTCCAGCGACCAAAGCCTGTGCGTCTAATTAATGAGCTTCATATTTCAAACAATAGCCAGCAACAACAACATCGAGCCTATTAATATGCTAGACAATGGCCAATAGTTGGCCAGCGTCCAGAAGAGCAACACGAACAGAATACTTGAACTTGGCCAACAAAATATCGAATCTTGCCTTGATTTAACTTATGTTTCGTGTGTAACCTTTAAATCGTCTGCCAATATGAAAATAAGCTTTATTTTTAATTTAATTCCCTTTGATAGTCGATCGAACTCCAGTTCTCAATTCAGACTAATTAATGCTATAAGCTGATTGTATTATGTCTGAAGGTTCAAGTGCTTGTTGCTGGGTCTCTATGGAGTAATTAGGTAAAAGAAAAAGTTGACAAAGAAGCTTTAATAATAAATGTGTCATAAAAATAGATAGACTAGTGCGCGAGAGAAACTATGAGAAATAAGTTGAAGGTGATAGAGAGATGAGGGGGAAGGAAGGGCTTGATGAGTGCAAGCAGCTTGGCAGAGAGTGTGAGGGGAAGGGAAAAATGTGAGTAAGTGAGAAAGAGAGAGAGAGAGACTGAGAGTCAGAGTCAGAGTCAGAGTCAGAGTCAAAGTCAGAGTCAGAGTGAGGGAAAGAGTGTGTGTATGTGTGAGTAAGAGAGGCAGAGTGAGTGAGCACTAGAGAGATGTTGTCAGAAAGAAAGAAAAAACGTAAAGAGAGAGACAGAGCCTGTGATTTTAATCTATATTGTGGTAGAGAGTTTACCTCCTATCTAAATCACCGTTTTTAGCTTATTTTGAATGTTTTGCATGTTGGTATAGTTTTTTTTTTTTAATTTTGAATATGTTAATCATAATAAAGAGCTAAATAAAAAGAGAAATGGGAAGAGACCCCAAGCCTCTGAGGAAATTAGTTATATAGAGAGACAGAGGATAGAGAGACAAATGAACCAGAATGAAGATATCGAATATATATATATAAAAAGAAATGGTATATTTATGTTTATATAATTTATACTTTAAAATAAAATTAAGCATCTAAATTACCATTTAATTTAAAAATAAAATGAAATCAGCATTTTTGCTCATGAAAATAACTCAGAGAAGAATTATTTAGCTCACTCAGTAAATGACAATGAAATTAAATAATTGTGCATAAGAAATGTGCTGTCAGCTTAGGCATTACAGCATACTCACACACACACACACACACGCACATGAAATTAACAGCAATTGCGCTGGCAAGAAACCACAGCAATTAAATTGCAATCCAAGTGAAAATTTTCAAAGACCACAAAACTGAGACAGCAAAAGCAACATTCGCAACAATAACAAAAACAATAAAGCTAGACATCTGCCACTTGGCGTTATTTGCGTAAACAAAAGGACAAGGCAAATGTCAGCAATTGTCAGCTAGTCCTAAGGCAAGGGCAGGGCCAAGCCACAATCTCAGCCTGTTGAGTGTGTGTGTGTGTGGGTCATGACATTGCTCTCGGCACTCGATAATTAAAATGTAGCCCTTGGGTCGAGTGGCACACGCTGCTGAGTGTCTTTGGGTCGGTCGCCTCTGACCTAGAGAGTTGAACCTCAGCATAAATCTTTAGTTTTGCCAACCAGGCATTTATCTTTCGAATTGCATTGAAATAAATTCCGAATGCATATTTCCTTTTGTTTGAGACTCTATTTTCGTGCACATGTGCCGGAGGAAGTGCACCGAGTAGCCCATGTGCAATAAACTAAGCCATAAATCTCGATAGAACAAAAGTGGCAAAAAGTGTTGCCTACTTTGCAGCGCTCGCCTGTAATGGTATTGCGTCTCCTGTTCCCTGGTTAAGAAATTGTCTTCAACTTTTTTTCAAGAATTTTATATTGGAGATTGGATCTATTTTTATTTTACTTATTTTTTTTTATATTTATTTTTAAATATTTAACGAATTTAGAATATATATAGATATATTGACAACTTGAAGTCTGTCTTTATGGCTTTCTCTCTTTTTATAAAGATAGATGTAAATATATAAAAATAAAGTAGAAAAAATATTTTTAATATATATATACATAATATTCAACAAACAAGCTAGGCTGAAAATAAAAATTAATACATATATATCAAATAATATTTCAATAAAGTATAAAATAAATAATTAATAATAAAAAAATAATAATAATAACAATAGATTTTTTTTCAAAGGCAATTCGTAAGCCGCTCAACTAAAGGTCATCATCAGACCTTTAAACAAGAAGCAAGTGAAAGAGATATACGAAATGCAACGTCGTTAAGGACGTTTTGGCCAAATGCCGTTTGCTATTTGAGCCATATAAATTGCATTGATGGCCATAAATATGCAACACGAACCACGCTTTTCATATTCGCCGCTGGCGTTTTGCAATTCGAATTGCACAAATTGGCCAGCTTGGCCGGCTTGGGCAATTTGTTGGCCAAGTTACTTTGGATAAATTGGCATCCAATGGCAATGGCAATGGCGCTTCCGATGGCGATGGTTCTTGCGCATGCAACATGCAATATGCAACGCATTGTATTGCCACCAGCCAAGTTGCCAACTTCACAACTTCTGCTGCTGCTTCCTGCATTTATTTGCTGTGGACACAAGGTCATAGGTTGAAGCGCAGCTTGTGCGATGCATTCATTTCAAAATAAATATATATTCCTCTAGCCTTGGCACAGGTGTGCTAACTGGAATTAGAGTCAACATATTTTGAATATATGCAGATATAATATTAATTAGTAATTAATAATCACCTGTCTCTCTCTCTCTCTCTCTCTCTCTCATTCTCTGTCAAATATTTGCGCAATAATGTTTTATATGGGGTCTGAGCAAAATATTTAATAGGAATTCGTGCAAATTTTGAAAAACCCTTGAACATAAATTTGAAAACAAACTTTAAATGTATGTAAATAAATATTTAAAAATATTTCTATATTTAATTTATTTATATATTTTTAATATATGTTCAAAATCTCTGGCTTAAATATAATCCACAGTATTTTACGTTTGGATTTATGTGCGCATTTATGCATATTTTTTCATTTAATAAAAAAAAATCAAAGTTACAAATTAAATAAAAAATATATAAAATATTCATAGTTGGGCAGCTGTTATTTAATGCTTTGACCAATTTTCTTTGTAAAAACAGCTGAAATATGACACAGAAAAAAACTGTAAAAACTGCTGAAATTTTGTAAAATAAAGAACGCACAGCCGATCAAATAGCTACAATTAAATAATGAAAAAAATGCTTCAATTAAATTGGCGACAGCAAAAAACTTTAATTCAAATTCACTCACAGAACAAAAAGATCAAACGAAAATAAATTGTGAAAAATATAAACTCAATAAAGCAAATGGAATTCAGTTACCAAAATAATTGTAACTAGTATAAATACAGTTATTTATAGAAAATTTACTTGTTATTGCTGTAGCCAATTTCAGCTTGACAGCATTTGGTATTTTTCTCAAATCGAATCGCTTCAAATGATTTAGAGTTCATTTTGGTTAGTTGCTAGATCTTTTGGCTGAAACAAATAAATGGCAATTCTTTTCGGCTAACAGCAATTGCTTTACATTATGGCCACACAGCCAAAAAAAATAAAAGAGAGAGAGAAAAGCCCCGTCCTCTCATGGCTACATAAATCAAAGTTATCGTGACGAGCCGCCACGGACGCAGCGCGCCCACATTGCAGTCTGAAGCTGCACTTTTGCTCACACATCTCTGGGTCTGTGGTTGCATTTTTTTGGTTCAGCTTGAACGTATTTAAATAGGCTATATTAGTTGTAAGTAAATTTTTGTTGCAAAAGACGCAGTTCGAGCTGTAATAGAGATGTACATTAAACTCTATTCTTTCAATGCTTAGATCTCGAAAACTATTTACGTTATAGACTGGAAATTTAAAATATGAATTCTTGTACATGTTAGCTATTTTAGGACTTATAGTTTTCTTCAATATCTCAATTAATTTTCTAAAGAATCTAAAAGAAATTCAAGTCTTGAATTGCTTTTAAGAGCTCGCTAGTATATCAAAAGAAAAGCTTAGGCATATATGTAAATCTCGTTTAATTGAATCTGAGTCTAGCACATCATGCCTATATTTAACCATTCCAGAGTATGTCTTAATCATGCACTCGCATCAAAAAAACACTTTTCACTTAAATTTTTTTTGGGAGCACAACATATTTCACATGATGCGCACAGAGAACACTCAATTACCACTTAATGTCCGTACTTCAGCACAATTTACGCAAACATGGCGGGCGCAAGAGCCACATGTAGCGTATGTAGGTTAGGCGGGGATGTCTACCAACTGTGGAACAGCCAACTGGGTGCTACAACAACAACAACAAGGCCAACAACAGCAACAACAGCAACAACTGTGAACCATTTTGTTACAATTTGTAATGAGTTTCTGTTGTTGTTATCGCTCGGAAGAAAATTGCACAAGTTGTTCGCCATTTGGTTTGCAGCTTTTTGCGTGATTTTCGTGCATTAAGAGTCGACGAAAATTACAGTGAATACTGGCCAAGTGGAAAACGAAAATGGCCAACAAGAAAATGCTTTCATAAGCTCTGCAATTTCGCGCATTAAATTTAATTGCTTTTTAAATAAAAGTATTTTTAATTTTGATGTTTACCAACACTGGCAGGTAATTAATTAGTATGAATTTATTAAAGATATATAAATAGTATATATATATAAAAAATATATAAAAAAAAATAACATAAAATATAAATATATAGATAAAAAATAAAAAAAATAAATTCAGTTTGGCATCTAAAATATTTATTTTAAAATTTATTTTACAATAATTTTGTTATAAAAGCAAATAGCTCTTAGCGTGTCCTCACTGTACACATAGACAACCAAATTTTGTGCATTTCACTTAATTTAAAGTCAACATTTTTGACAGTGTAACTAACTGTACTTGCAGCTTTTTGCTCTATTGTCGTTGCTTGTCTTTTGTTGGGCCGTAGTCAAAATTTACCCGTACCCTTAGCCCAAATATCCAGCATTTCTTAAGCTCCGCATTCGCTTGACTTATGTGCACATTGTAGCCGCTTGAGAGGGTTGGGCGGAAGCTTGGTTCGGAAATTTCATTGCACTTGCAGTTGGCTTTTAATTAAATCAGTATGAGGAAAATCAATTTGGCTGGTTTAACGCTGGCAAATGTCAGCTTTCATTTGCCAAACAGCTTAGTTTGCCAGACATTAAAACTTGAACGTTAAATCCTGCCAATCCCTGCCGTCCCATTGCCAATCCCCCCCGCTTGGCTCATTAAAGAGTCAAGCAAATTTCCGTCGTCCTCGCTATCGTCAGTGCCAACGAGGCTCGCAGACAAACTATTTTGTTAAGCCAGGTGCTTAGACTGCAGCTTGAGCTGCTGCTGCTACTGCTGTTGCTGTTGTTGCTGTCACTGACATCCTTGAGGCATCCCTCTGTGTATAACCGACTATGGCGGCATTAAGTCACCAGCACTTACCACTTGGCAAATTCACTTAGATTGTTTAGTTTCGCACAATTTGCCATTTGTTGCTGTCACACACAAGTCGAAATGTTTCCAGCTGCTGATATTGTCACTGGGCTTTACGACTCGGGGAATTAAGCACTGTTTAAACTCTTGCATTTAGCAGAAGTAGTTAGTCTCCTATGTTGCATTTGCCTGACAATAATAATAAGCAGTCATAAATAATATGCAGATTCAGACAGTAACATTTACAGTAATTTAAAGTTTTAAAATATTATATATAATATTATTTTATTTTTATCATTGAAATTTTCTAAAAAATTAATAAATAAATAAATAACAACATATACATAGAGAAAATAAACATCAGCGCATGAGCAAATTTCAACACTGAAAACAATTCAAATTGAAATCACTTGAAAAACGCATGTAAATAAACAAACAAAATCATTGAAATAAGTATTTCGTAAGCACGAAGGCATACCAAAATTGGTAATTGAAATATTAAAAGTCGAACAGCAAAGACACTTAAATTTATAATTCATTTGTATTTATTATTAGTTCATTTATTTATTTTTTTAATTACAATTTTATTTAATTTGTTTAAATTTTCATCAATTGAAATATATTATATTTATAATAAATATTTAATTTAAGACTAAATAAGTTATCTTATATTAAACCAAGTTATGAAGTCAAATCAATGAATATGAGAATTACCTACTTTAATTCTTATATTACTCTTTTTATATTTTTTTAACTCTGTAAAAACTAACATAAAAAAAGAGTATATATTTTCGTATCTATCCAAAATTCCTTCATGGTATTTTTTCTACACTTGTTATTGCCCTGTTTTTCTATCACGCAGTACTGCAATTTGCATACCAAATCACAATTAAGCTGCAAATTGGCAGGAATTTGCTGTTCTTTTTTTTAATTACTAAATTTTTTATGATTCCGTATACAAGAAAGCTGGAAAAAAAATAATAAAATATTTGTAAAAATCTGAACAAATTTAAAACCATTCACTTACATTGCTTTTGTAAATTTTACAATGGCCCAACAGAGATTATTTAGATTATTTTGCCGAGTTTTTGTTCGATAAGTTGTCATTTAAAATAGTAGCTGGGTGAAATGCAAAGAAAATAATTTATAAAAATGGTTTTTATGATGTATTTACAACATAAATTAACGTACATTCTATTCACACAATTTTTTTTTAAGAATAATTGTTAAATTTGTTAAATTTATTAATTTATACCAATAAAAATTTTAAATATCGCTTTTATTAAACAATATTTTTTTTAAATCAACAAAATATTAAAAATGAATTTGTAAATAATATATATATATGTATAGTATTTAAATTTTATTTTATATCTACTATACATGTGTTACTGAGCACTTGATAAGCTTTTTCAAATTTAATAGAAATACATGTGTATCCCAACGATATTTTAGTGCATATATATTATGTACGACTCTTGATACCACGTCTGAAGCATGTTAAGTGTTTGTTGGCTCTTCTTCTTTACTGCACTGTGTGCTGTTGCATAACAAGTTGTATGTGGCAAGCAGCTAGTGGCAGCAAGTTGTATGCAGCAAATGGCACTAGGCTGTTGAATGTGTTTTTCAGTGTTTATGTATGTGTATGTGTATGTGTGTGTACGCTTGTTACACACACCTGGCGTGAAAATGTGCGCTCAAGTAGCATGTAATATCACTTAGAGGCAAACTAATCCCGATGCCTGCCATAGTCAGCTGTAGTCGTGACTCTTGGCTAAGCCTAAACAACTGTCGCAGCAAGTAGCTGAGTCGAGTCGCTTGCCTTGCACCTCGATGTCGATGTGCACCTGCATTTGACATTAGTTGACAGTTTTGTAGTTTGCTGGCGACTGTTTGTTATAGGGCGAACGTGTCGCTTGAGCTTAAGCCAAACATTGATGAACAAACTGCAGCTCTTCGGTATCGAAATGGTTATTATATGCCAATGGCAGCTGTGTGTGCCAGTACAGATATCAGGATACCAGCATGTTGTAATCCTCATCTTTGGCTAGGGTTAAACAAAGAGCATGAAACACAATACATGCACATCTCTCAGATCTATTCAGTACAATATGACAGTTAATCGGATTATATCTCAATAGGATCTGTCTAGCCTACGAAAAGCCTATTATGCAACAGCAGCGCTCAAATATTCATTTCTATAATTAAATTGACAATGACAATGACAATGACAATGACAATGACAATGACAATGACAATGACAATGACAATGACAATGACAATGACAATGACAATGACAATGACAATGACAATGACAATGACAATGACAATGACAATGACAATGACAATGACAATGACAATGACAATGACAATGACAATGACAATGACAATGACAATGACAATGACAATGACAATGACAATGACAATGACAATGACAATGACAATGACAATGACAATGACAATGACAATGACAATGACAATGACAATGACAATGACAATGACAATGACAATGACAATGACAATGACAATGACAATGACAATGACAATGACAATGACAATGACAATGACAATGACAATGACAATGACAATTACAATGACAATTACAATGACAATGACAATGACAATGACAATGACAATGACAATGACAATGACAATGACAATGACAATGACAATGACAATGACAATTACAATGACAATGACAATGACAATGACAATGACAATGACAATGACAATGACAATGACAATGACAATGACAATGACAATGACAATGACAATGACAATGACAATGACAATGACAATGACAATGACAATGACAATGACAACAGCAGTTCTTTTACCTTTTCCGTCTTTCTATTCACCAAATACGAGGGTTGTTTATTCAGTAAGCTGCAGTCGATTCTTTGTCGGCCCCATCAATTATAATTTCAGTCAATTAAGTGTTGCCGTTAATTGCAGTTCTTGCTGTTTGACCCATATCCTGCTATTGCTGCTATTCATCCGCAGACAAAGTGCAGCAAACTTTTCTCTACGTTTTTCTGTATTGCAATTTGCCGACAAAGTGCAAAGCAGGGCAATCGCGGCAAGGGCAGTGATGTGCTGTTGTGTAGGTAGAAAGGCGGGCGTAAAGCTGAAAAGTTTATTTGCGACGCTTCATTCTGTATTTGATTGCCACTTCGGGCCATTGTTTTGTTTGCGTTTACCCAATGGGTTTACCCGATGTTGTTTTTTGCACTGTTTTCCCTTGGCTTTAATTGAGTAAAAGCAGAAGAAAAAACTTTTCTGAATAACATTCATGAGTTTTTATTGAAGAGAGTTGGAATGTAGTTCAAATGCTTTTTGCCATGTTCCATATGAAAACAGCTTCATTGATAACTAAATGCTGTCGCATATTATGAGTGCTTAAGGAATGCTTTGAGTTGGTTTTATTTTCGAGCATTTATTGTGAAGTAAATAAAAAATAATTACAGCTTAAAGCTGTCTTGTGACCTTTGACATATCACACTCGCATCAGATATTTCTTTAAGTTTTCTTGTCTGCCACGTGGATCGCAATGCAATTTATTTATTTTTTATTTTTCTCCCTTTTTTTTTTGTATTCCACATTCAACGCAATTAAACTTAATGAAGAAAATCGTGACTCTGTCAGCAATATAAGTTCCGCCAGCTCTCTCTCTCTCTCTCCTTTCTCACTCTTATAGTATTTCTATCTCTTGGTCTGCCAAGCTGAATGTTCATTTTAATTAAGCAACCTTTAATAATGAGCATAATTGAAACATTTGTGTAGCCGCATCAGCCGCTTAACGTTTTCGATCAGATAAGCCCAAAGCAAACAGATAACAATATTGCAGTAGAGTTTAACTGAGTGCTCGAATACTCGTTCACAGTTAAATGTATTGAATAACTTATAAGTTAGGCATAGTGAGAGTGAATTTTACAATTTTGCTTTTAAATTATGAAATTTGTGAATTTTATACCCGTTCCAGAACTCAAAAGAGTATGTTAGTTTTATACTATGTTCGTTCTGCTCTCTGCATGGTAAATCATATCGGCCAAAGTCATGGGACCAGAGCTCGTGAGTTGCTTAAGTAACTCTCTCTTTAGATATTACTGTTTGAAAATCGTGAACAAGTATTATACAGTCGGTGCAAATCTCTTACTTGATTTAGCTTTCCAAAATGCCATCAAACTCTCTCTGAGAGGAGTATAAGCACTTTGGTATATAACCCTCATTTGGTATATACCAAATGTCCATTGCAAAGTTCCAAATACACTCAAAGCCAATAAACTCCTTTCACTCGATGAACAAGTATAAAGATTGTAGCAAATAATACCCCAGCGCACAGAAGTTTTGATTGTGTTTGTGTTGATTCAGGACTGCAAAAGCTCTTTGATAACTTCGTAGCTGCCGTAACATTAATGCCGCAAGCACTCCACAAATATTTAAAATTTAGCCATAATATATACGAACGCATAATTGTAAGCAATGTGAAAGAGTCTCTTTCTCTCTCTTTCGCTCCTTTTCTCTCTCTCTCTAGTTATTATTCTCATTATTTTTAATATGCAACACGTTTTGTTGCTAATTATGCGAGTGCATAAAGTGCAGGTAGCAAAAAACCTCAAACCCCTCGTTGCAATTGCTCTGCTGCTGCTCCGTTTCCTCTCTCTCTCTCTCTCTCTCTCTCTCCCTCAGCCAAGAATGCTTTGATTATTGCCCACTTCTCTGTGTTGGTCCGTCCTTTTTGTACGTGCTCTAATTAATAAGGACTCGTCTAACTTTGTACTCATGTGTGGAAACACACGCATCCACTCGCACAGCAGCAAAAAAAATAGCTATCAAGTAATTAAAGCCCTGTTGAATCATCATGCACAGCCGGCACGCAGTCTCCAGTCGTTCGAGGGTCTTACAATAATGTCCAATGTCGCCGCCTGTAAAACACCAACAAAACACAAATTGTCACACGATTTTTGGCAGTTGAATTTTATTTTTATTTTTATTTTTATTTTTATGAACACATTTAAGCCGTAGCCTAATTGGCCTTTGGATAAAGTTCAAAAGTTGTGTACTTATTATAAAACACAGCTGAACAGGATTGAGCAGGTTCGAACTTTCGGAAAAGATTTTGTATATTACTTCACTGAATCTGAAAGTATAATAAAACTACAGCAAATATTGACTTATAAGAGGTATTCGATTCATCTACTTCGAAAGTTTATTTTAGAAATAAAAAATTAAGTTAAGATTTTGAATGGAAAATTGATTTATTAGATATAAAAATAATTGTTTACCTATTTTGTATTTATTAAAATATTATATATAATTTAATAAAATATTTTTTTTTATGAATATCTCTATTGTTTCCTTTATATACGAGTCCTGTTGTAAAAGTTTTTCGATTTTTCTATTTATTAATAAATTAATTTATTTTTATTTCTTTATTTTTTGTTGACCTTCAAAGTAATCTCCATCAAATAAACGTTAAGTCTATTCAATTCTTCACTTCTTATTTTTGATCTTACGATGCTGCATTCATTCAAAAATAAATAAAAGTCAGTTTCGCATTCAAATGCAACACTTGAAATCTCTTTGATTAACCTTAATCTAATTCTTGGTTACCAAATTACATTACATTTTGTTGGCTTGTGTAATTACTGCGCAAGTACAGCCTGTGTACCCTGTATTTAATTGCAGCTGAAAGCAAGAGAGTATGCCTGAAACATACAAATATAAATATATATATATATATATATATATATATATATATATATATATATATATATATTTATATATATATTTATATATATTTAGCTATGATTATCAAAGTAAATATTTTGGATGATTTTTATAAATTTTTGTAAAAATATTTTAAGAAATAAATTTATTTATGGTAAATAAGAATGCCTAACTTACAGTACAGGGTATTAGCACGTTGTGCTTTTCTATAAACTCGCTCATTAATTAGATTATTCATACATATATTTAGAAAAAAATGAACAGCAATTTGCGCTGCTCGTAAGAGTGCTCCAGCTCAGCTCGCATATCACGCTGTTAAACACGGCGTATGCGTAATTTTCAGTAGCATCAGTAATTTCCGCTGGCTGATATGAAAATTTCATGTAAAATGTTAATTTTGCAACTTGCTTCAGTAAATTTTAATCAGCAATAAGTGCTTTGGTGGTTTTAGGTCGTTGCGTTTTGACGACAACAACAACAACAAGAGCAACAAGCGCAACAACAGCTGATTAAAGCTAACTGTGCATCCACTTAACTATCCACAGCTCAAGCTCATTTGCTGCCACTCAGTCACTCACTCACTCTCTCGGTCTCTTTCTATGTTTTTCGGTGCAGCTGTAACGCATTATTAGCATTATGAGCACCAGCAGTCGGCAGTGGACGTCGGCAGCATCCTTTTGGCAGCGGCAGCGGCAGCGCCAACGTCGCCGTCGTCGGCTAGCAACGGAAGCGGAAGCCGTGCGGGGACGAGCGCATAAACAACTGTGGAACACTGTCGGCACAAACATATCAGCGGCTTATGATGATAATGATGATAATGAAGCCGGCAATAGCCCAGCTCCAACTACAAATTATAACATTTCCGGCTTACAGGATTGCCAGCAGCAGCAGCAACAGCAACAACAACCGCTCGAGCTGACGGGGTGGCTACACCCACGCTCATTGCCATTGCCGCTACTGTTGCTGCTGATGCTCCTAGTTGATTGCTCATTGTCAGCGACTAGAAATGACTCGAGCCTGGCACTCAATGCGACCGTCACGGAAATCGCATTATATATTAATGAGACAACAGCCACATTAGCAACGGCAACGGCAGCGGCAGCGGCAGCGGCAGCGGCAACGGCAACGGCAGCAACACCAACAGCCGCAGCAGCAGCAGCGACCACATCTCTCGCACTAAGCGAACTAACTGAGGCAGCTAAACAGGAAGTGAAGGATGTGGAAAATACAAGCGAATATATATTCGACCGCACCGATGTGCGCATTATATTCATTACGCTCTATACGATTGTCTTCTGCTGCTGCTTCTTTGGTGAGTAATTTTTTTTTTTTTATATTATATTTAATAAATAAAAATCTAATAAAATTAATTAATATAAAATATGTCATCAGAGTATCCTTTATCAACACTTAAGCTGCATAGTTCACAGTTTGATTCAATTGAACTAGTCCTACATTTGCACATATTTACTAGTTCCGTTAATCCATGAACTATACAAAGAACTGCCTGCCATGAACGATTCCCATTGATGTTTATTGATTATTAGATCTGACAGCTCAATAAAAATTATGACGGGCATCACTTATGAGCGATTATCAGCACCTTT